>JAAOAL010000143.1:0-77958 GCA_013186775.1 Fusarium dlaminii | reverse complement strand
TATTAAGTATATAATTTATATAGACATTTATACTCTTAAAATAAAGCTTTAAAATAATTATAATATTATTTTATAGCCTCTTTTAAAATACTATTTAAAAAAAGACGTGAATAAACTGGCTAATAGATAATATTAAGTAAATGGATTTTGTAGCGCGATGCGTGAGATGCGATACATGCCGGGTCTCTCACGTGTTTTGATTAACAGATAACATATCTGTTTGATAAGGCGCCGGTCATGAGGTGCCGCAAGAACGGCGCAAATTTATCCGATGTATGTCAGAGATCGTGTTAACTGATTCTGGCTTGGGTTGGCTGGTGGATAAAAGTCGGAGAGATTGACGCCAAGATGGCTGCTTTAGGTATCCCGGATGTCTTTTATTATTAAACCTGCCTCAGGCCGCAAATTTGAACATGTTGGTGTAGGGTATTTTTGTGTGTGACACCTCTTTTATGCGCAGAATGGCAGAATTAAGGTACTAATAATGGTTAATTTAGATGCCATTGTCCCTTAATTAGTTGTTATATTTGTGTTCTTGTGTATATAGGTTTTAATTGTTGTTGTGGTGGAAATAGAAAATATCGAGGATTTGCATCTTTATGTTCGGTTCCTCTCCACGCTCCTCTCATATGCTATCATTCATGAATTTGTTGATTTGACGTTTCAGCAAGGGTCTCCATAGTGAAGGGTCCCAAAGTTGCATGTTTCACCGAGTCCGGCAACACAAAGCGCAGATCAAGGTATAGGACCGAATACCCAAAGACATTGCATGTCGTTGCCCCGGATTTGCAGGATCAAAACCAAGGCACGCGAGACCTTCAGAATTTTCCCACGGGGCCCCGACACTTTACCCGAACGAGTTCCAATGGAGCGCTCTGCTCCGCTGGACATCTTGGCTACTAAGCTTCTTCTTACCTCCCGTCTTACCAGCGCATTTCTTTAACCTCACGTGTTATTCCTGCTCATTGGGTCCAGCGTATGAGCGGGAATAACTCGTATTATCCTGGTACGCAGACATGGTCCTGTTTCAGAGATCTTGAGGCCATTTCCAGTATTCCTGATATAATCCGATGCACGTTGGAGGGAAAATGGTAAGGGTGGAGACGCGTTGGTCGCTACGCGACGGGATTTGATCACGAAATTGGGTTGAGCGAAACATGGAAGGATCCCGGTCTCTTTGGTAGATGTTGGTAGGTATTTGTTACATAAATCTTCGTGCCATGGTATGATTCTGAAATTACAGAGGAACACTCGGGACTGACCATGACCAGACCATTCTCTTGAGACTGGTGTTGATACCTTAGATTGAGCCGCAATTTAGCTAGTGTTGTTTGGGTTAGCGAGCATGGCCGAAAACATCTCGACTATCGTGAAATGCTCCGATGAACCAGGGTAACTCACTAGAGAGTCATCGTCATATTGAACGTTGAAGCTGCTTGTTGACTTTTTGTTCCGCCGATGATCGCGATCGCAGTGAAACTCTGATCAACACAAACAACGACGATCGCATTTTAACTTTATATATAACGTTAACGGGCTTGTCTCAACTCAATTTCACTGCTGACAGAAATGGCCCGCAACGTTTCAATAGCGACGGCTCGTCTACAGTTGCCCAGTCAATTGACTCGAGTCTCAAGCCACAGAGGGTAGCATTGACCATGCAAGCCATAAAATGATCCCTCAACAACATTGCCCGAGATACCCGAGCCCAAGCCATCTCATTTTCGCCGACAAAATTTTCACCAACTAATAAACACTCAATCACCTCAATTAGGCACCCGTATTCTTGCACTCCGTCCCACTTAGCACCAACTCCTTGAGTCCTCCTCTTTCACATGGTTCGCCAACGCCCGTTTTCCCCAAAAAGCTCAGACTAAATTCCTGATCTAAAAAACAGGCAGTGAAATAAACATATCGATGATTGGATCATTCTCTCAAGTGGAGAAATTCAAAGGATGAGCCAAGACTTTGCGGTTGTATCCCCCCATGGCACAACATGTGGGGTAAGCGGGGAGGAGAGAGGACAGAGCTTGGTTTTTAGGGGGAGAAGGGGAAAGAATTTCGGTGCCTAAAGCCACAATTTTTTTTTCTCCGCATGAGATGAAAGCTAGGAATATCTCTGTATCTTCAGTTTGGTATCTGAGGGCGATATGCCTCATAACAACAGGGCAATCTGACAAAGAACTTGCAAACAGACGGTAATTAACCAGTCAGCCAGTCCGTAGAGGAGGCAATGATCTTCAATTTGCTGAGAGCAAACCAGCATAAGCAAGCAAAAAGCCCTGCACTGATCCCCACTCTAGTGATCTGGTCCAATGAGCACATCTTCTCCGCGTTGATCCCACGGGGTAGCACACCTCCAACACGTCCTTAGCGCGAGGTGATATCATGCCGGCCAAGACTGTTAACCTGCTGCCTGGGCTTGGCAAGGGTGGACACGCTCGGGTTGCCAAGTTCGACCCCAGAGGGTTGCCAACTGCCGTGCTTTAAATTTAAGCTTATATATAATACAGCCTCAGGTTATGAAGATCTCTGTTGTTTCAGCAGTGTCTCTCTTCTTCTCTTCCTCACTGTCCTGATTGTTGACTTTAAATATGGATGACAAGGATATTTCACCTGGCCATGGTGGCTCGTCTTATGATGACAAGACCGTCACGCCTCCGCCTGAGAAGGGCGGTGCTGAGATTCTAGAGCATGCTTCTCAAGGTCGTCGTCAATCCGTCGCTCTCAACATTGTTCAGAACCCTCTCCAGGTACATTCCACAACCTCTCTTCTCAATCCCTCTAATTACTCACCGATATCATAGAGCAAAACAAAGGACCAAGTCGTCGCCGACGCTCGCGCCTTTGCCGAGTCCAATGGCATGTCCGAGCACGTCGACCTCTTCGGCCGAGCAGCTCTCATCGCTCGTGACCCTGATAGCTTCGAATCGCATGATCTTCTCGATGACGAACGCGCTGCTCTCATTTATGAGAGAGACCACAAGTGGCATGGGTCTAAGATGCTGTGGTACTCAATTGGTCTTTGCGCTGTTGGTGCTGCCACGCAGGGATGGGATCAGACAGGTGCCAATGGCGCCAATCTCTCATTCCCTAAAGAGTTCGGTATTGATGGCGAGGGACGCGATGAGTGGATTGTTGGTATCATCAACTCCATCATCTTCCTTACTGCTGGTCTGATGTAAGCTTCATATCTCGCCCACCATATCCTGACCTCATCTGACATTCTGTCTCTAGCGGTGCCTTTATTGTCGATCCTCTTAACCACTACTTCGGTCGACGTGGAGAGATCTTCATCACAGCCTGTTGCTTGGTTGCTACCCCTATCGCTTCAGGTTTCGCCAAGAATTGGCAAGAGCTTTTCGCCATCCGTTTCATCATGGGAATTGGTATTGGTGCCAAGAATGCTACCGTGCCTATCTATTCAGCTGAGATGGCTCCTGCTCGAATTCGAGGTGCCCTTGTCATGTTTTGGCAACTTTGGGTTGTCATTGGTAAGACGACTTCCCCCAGATCCTGTTAATCGAATCTCTATACTAACTACAGCAGGTATCTTCCTCGGTTTCTGCGCCAATGTCATCGTCAAAGATATCGGTGACATCGCCTGGCGTCTTGAACTCGGCTCTGCCTTCATCCCAGCCTTCCTCCTCGCCGTCGGCATCTACTTCTGTCCCGAATCTCCCCGTTGGCTGATGAAGCACGGCCGCATCGCCGATGGCTTCGTCTCCATGTCCAAGCTTCGAGCTCACCCCATCATCGGCGCTCGCGATTACTACTACTCTTATATCATCTACCATGAGGAGCTCCGTGAGAACGCTGGCGCCGGCTACTTTCGTCGTCTTTGGGACTGTTTCGCTGTTCCTAGAATTCGACGTGCCAACTACGGCGCTAGCACTGTCATGTTGGCCCAGCAGATGTGCGGCATCAACATTATCTCTTTCTACAGTTCTAGTATCTTCAGCGAGGCTGGTTACAGTCACGATGAGGCTCTGTATGCTTCTCTGGGCTATGGCGCTATCCAGGTCGTCTTCACCATTCCTACTCTCTTCCTGATTGATACCAAGGGACGACGATTCTTGACCCTGGCTACCTTCCCCTTCATGTGCATTTTCCTCCTCGCTGGCGGTCTCTCACTTCTGAACAAGAGCGACAATCGGGCCGCCAACATCGGTCCTGTCGTTCTCTTCGTCTACCTTTTCACCATTGCCTACTGTCTCGGTGAGGGACCTGTAGCTTTCCAGTATTCAGCTGAGGTTTTCCCTACCATTCAGCGAGAGCAGGGTATGGCTTGGGCCGTCTGCATCAACAACACCTTCGCTGGTGTTCTTGGCTTGACATTCCCTCGTATGAAGACTGTCATGACACCCACTGGAGCTTTCGGCTTCTATGCCGGACTTAACCTCATTGCTTGGGGTATGATCTTCTGCTTCGTTCGTGAGACTAAGCAGATGACCCTTGAGGAATTGGATCGTAAGTCTTCCCCACTATAACATCAAAGAGGCGCAGTCACTAACTCGCAACACAGAGGTCTTCTCCGTGCCTACAAAAAGCTTCTTGTCTCATGAGACAAAGGTTTGGCTGCCTTATATCTTCAAGCGCTACGTTCTTCGAAAGGACATTCAGCGCCCTCCTCCCATTATTGAGAAGGGCGAGAAGACACTCGCGTAATTGGTGGAATAACTTGGGTCGCTGTCATGTATATAAGGAGCAAGCATCCTGAGTCAGGCGGTGTATAATCCATAGTGCAATCGAATCATGAAGTAACATCAGATCGCTAAACCGAACCAGCATAATCGTAAAGTCCGTTCCTGGATAACCGTTTAACCGCGATCATAGCAAGTGGGGAGACACAACTGCAACCCTGTAATTTACAAGGCCTCCAGCCTGATAATTTGCTGGCACCTCATTAGTCGGTGACACGGAGTTGCTTCTGAAGAGGATATCCCTGCGCATTTTGAGTTCAAGCTGAGCCTCGCCATGAGTCGCGGATATAGCAAAATCATGTCATGCTACCTTGGACTTGTTGTTCTGTTTAGGAAGGCCAAGTACGAAAATGACGACTAAGCAGAGTCGGCGGGATGATGCCCATCCCACTGCCCCTCCGAACCGCGCGCGTCGATAATCAATCGCGGACGTGATTGGAGGAATCGTAGAAACAATGGGGATCACGTAACCCTGGTGCTCATCTAAGCCATCATGCAAGATCGGCATTGACAAACTCTATCCTCGATTTGGCCGGGAACACCGTCACGGTATTCCCGACTGAGATTGAGTTATGTAACGTAGGCTAAATACCAAAGTTCGTATTCCACTTCTCGTATAAATGCCCAAACTCCCAGCTCCATCAATTCATGAACCTCCAGGAGCACCATCTTCATCAGTAACCACTCACTACCTCTGTTTACTCTCGCCAGTATGAAGCACTCTTTGTTTTCGCTCGCCGTCCTGGCAAGCTCCGTCACTGGCTATGATCAACTCCTCGGCTTCAACGAGAAAGCACAAGTCGAAACCAGAAGCCTCGACGAGATCTACGAAGCTGCCTTGAAAGAAGGAGGCACTGTTACCTGCTGGCACGGAGGAGATGCGCCCAACCAGCGAGCCGGTCTTAAGCAGGCCTTTGAGAAACGCTTCCCCGGCATGACGCTCAATGTCACCGTTGATCTGTCCAAGTACCATGACGCCAGATTGGATCAGCAGCTTGCCGCCGGTGCAGAGTCGGTTTACGTCGACAGCGTGATCCTGCAGACATTGCATGATTATCCCCGCTGGGCTCAGGAGGGCGCGCTGCTCAACTACGCCCCCAAGGGCTTTGACCAGATCGAACATGCTTTCAAGGACAGCACGGCTTATTGGTATGGTGTATATATCTTGTTCTGGGCCAATGCCTGGAACACTGACAAGTTGCCTGGTATCGAGGCACCCACCGAGTATGCCGATTTCCTTCGGCCCGAGTTCAAGAACAAGCTTGCTCTGACTTACCCTAACGACGATGACGCTGTTCTCTATGCCTTTTATCTTATGTAAGCTCGCCATGTCTTTTTCTCTTGACCAACGCTAATGAGCATGTAGTATGCAGCAGAACGGCGCCTCTTGGTTCGAGGACCTTCTCAAGCAGAACCCTCGCTGGGTCCGCGGTACAGCGACCCCAGGCAACATCATTCGCACAGAGAACGCCACCGAAGCTGCCTACTTCGCTGTCGGTGGACGATTTGCTGAATCCAAGCCTCTAAAGTTCGCACACCCTAAGCAGGGAAAATACGTATCTTGGCCCCAGACCGCCGCTATTCTCAAGGACGCTCCTCATCCTGAGGGAGCCAAGCTTCTTCACAACTACATCCTCAGCGAGGAGTACCAGTCCACTATGGGTCTTTGGTCTGTTCGTCGCGATGTTGCCACTCCAGCTGGTTTCCCTGATCTCCGCAACGAGACTGCTACCAACCCAACTGAGTTTGCGCGATTCATGAAGGATAGAGTTTTGGTCGAGAGACTTCGATTCTGGTTCGAGGCTCGTATTGGTACCGCCAAGGGTGTCGACCCTATCTACGACTCTATCAACCAGTGATAGAGAGGCTTCTGGTAGTGCCGAGTCGCCGTTTTTTTTATTCTCGTTACGTAGCTAGCAGAACGTTTCGTGTACATACTACTCAAGTCAGCTGAGTCGACTCTTAGTCTAAATTTCAATTACATATTTTCTCACAAAGAAATACTAAGCACTTTAGCTTAAAAGCGACACGTAGGAAGGGTCAACTGAGTGCAGCAGCAAGTATGGGGATGAGGTGATCGCCACAACTCAATTGCAGCCTTGGTTGAGTGTCGTGCCAGAGGGTGCAACAAACTCTTTACTATCAAACGAGGGCATCGAAATCATTTTGTCGCTGCGTATCTTGACTAATAGGACGTCTTCAACAGCCAAAGCTGATAATGATTCCAAACACCGATCCAGCTCGCATGCCTTTCCAATCTGGGCAAGATACTGCCCATCTGCGACGTTTCATTCTTGCACAGCCCTCTTGCCCTCAAAAGTTGCGACAGGCCATTGACCTCGCGATAGAAGCCAAGTCTTGGAACATGACACAGCAAACGTTCTGAAGCTTGGGGTAGCAGTTATGACGCTTTGACGCAGATGGAACCGCCTCTTCTTCAGAGTTAAGCTATAAGCGTCTAATTCTTAACTTAATACTTAAGCTGAATGTGTCAAGCCCAGAAAGTGGCGGTGAAACGTGGTCAAAACGGGGCGCCAAGTGGCTGTTTCAGCATCGTGAGACTCCTGGAGTGGAGTGGACTTGGTGGAGAGAAAGCCGAGATCTGCCGGCTCGGCACTCGGCTGGGAATTCGAATGCACATGGATTTGTATCTAGGCTAAATAAACTCAATTATGTCTAAGAACTTAGAATAACGCATGAATTGTTTATAAGCTATTGAGTGTGTTTGCATAAACAGAAAGGTTTATCATCGTTCACATCCACTAGCGACAGCATGTCACTCTCTACGAATTAAATAGAATCAAGCAGCGTAACCGTGACATAAGCAACGAATAAACTGCAAATGATGAAAAGAACAATAAAAGATATCAATACTTCGGCGTAGCCGCCAGTATTTCCCCTTTGGTCTTGGCCTTTTGTTCGCGAAAAGCTGCGCCTACCTGGTACTCTTCGTTTCCGGTTTCATCACCAAAAACACAAACCTATTAGCGCCGATCAACAGAACATTCTCTCGCAAACAAAGCCATTAAAACTCTTCCCTAAAAGCGTGTTAGGCCCAGGGTATATCTCTATTAATAATACGCGGCGGCCGACGTGAGGAATCACGAGTTCAAACATCTTGGTGTTTAGAAGATGCAAAAATCTGATAAACCAATCGCATTCACCAAAAAAGCCAAGAATTCTCCGAATTTGTTAGAGCCGAGAGTTTCACGTGTCAAGTCTTTTTCTGGGTGTCACGTTAGATCTGTAGGGGGTCTGAGCGAAACGTGAAACACCAAGAATTTTGAAACATGGGTCAAGACTTGAGACTCGTGAACTGAGTGACTGAGAGGGAAATATGTGGCTGTGAGAGGCGTTGAGACAAATGGAAACGATGACCTGAAGCTGAGGATGGGGTTTCTCCTGATGCGATTTGATGATCGCTGATGATCAGCGCTGGGGAGGGTATAACGAGCCGACAACCGAGGAGTTTGGTATCAAACATCTAACTTGAGATATAGACGCAAATGTGTATATAAGAGTCGGATCATTCGACATCTTGGAAAATAATCCAACAGCATCTCAATCATCTTCTCTTCTCTTCACTTCCTTTCTAAGAAAGCCTCAAGTTAGCCCTGGCGGCTCAGTTTCAGCAACACAACCTTTAATAATCCCTTTTTGATCTATACAACCTTCAAAATGCACTCTATTTCTATCGTCTCCGCCTTCTTCGCCATGGCTTCTGCCCATGGAGTTGTTCTCTCTGTTGAGGGAGCTAATGGAGTTACCATGCCTGGTCTCAGCAGTGAGTTGCAATCCCATCTGGCAGTATACAAGAGAATCACTAACAATAGACAGTTGCTGATGGAACTCCTCGTGATTGCTCAAGCAACCGATGCGGTTCTCAAGCCGACACCTCCATCATTCGTGATCGTGAGATCCGCAGTGGAGAAGCCAGCGCTCTGGGCAGGACCCAGGGTAACGGACCCGTCGACGCCTCCGTCATGATCTCTAGCTTCCTGGGCAGCGGAAACGCTAGTAATGTACCCACTAACAACGGCACTGAAAGCGCTGCTGGTGTCGAGGATGACTTGTCCAACTTGCCCAAGGGTAACAACCAAGGCAACAACAACAACAACAACAACAAACAGAGACGTCAGTTGGGTAACCTCTTGGGTGGACTCTTTGGCGGTGGCAGTGGAGGCGGTGGTGAGAAGACTGAGACAGCTGAGGAGACCAGCGTTGCTGCTTCTGCTGGAGAGGGTGCTACCAAGGGCTTGCCTACAGCCTCTGATAACGGCGAGGTCACCATGACCTACAGACAGGCAAGTCCCATTTATTCTATCCAAGTGCCTTGACTAACCCTCTCAGATCAACCAAGACGGCGCCGGCCCAATGACAGCTGAAATCGACGCTACATCCGGCGGCACCGACCCCGATGCCTTCCAAACCGCAGAGGTGACCCAAGATGTTCCTGGAATCGGCATCCAGGGTCTCTCCCTCGCCACCAACACCGACTTCCCCCTCAAGGTCCAGATGCCCCAGGGCATGACCTGCGAAGGCTCCGTCGGAGGCGCCGACAACGTCTGCATCGTTCGTGTCCGCAACGGCGCTGCTGCTGGTCCTTTCGGTGGCTCTGGCGCTTTCACTCAGTCTGCTGCTTCGCGAAAGCGTGCTATTGCTTTCCGCCTCAAGAAGCGCATGGAGATTGTTCGCTACTAAGTGGTTGATGAGGATGTATTAGGGACAGTGGATGTTGAGAAGATGATTGAAGATACTTGAGGATATGTCTCTTAGTAATACATACATTATTACTCCGAAATCCAAAAGTCTTCAGAATACTGTAGCTTGTGTGCTTGTTCTTTATAGTTCTTGTAGCACTTATAGTCTAGTTGTACACTTGCACTTTAGTATTTAAAGAGCACCTTCTCAGGCTCATCAAGTAAAGCCTTACTTTTTGCCACGCTGACCTCTGTTTGGTATCTTCTTCTTCATGCTTGGCAGTAAGTTTGGTATAACCTTCTTTAGTAATATACAGGGCCTAATGCCTTAGATCTATAAGGGTTATATAATTATGAAAGTCCTGTCTTATGGTCAACACCCATCCGACGTTGTTGGGGATTTGTCTTTATACGAGTCTCTTAAGGGTAAGCAAAAGTGCCTATTTATAGCCAGGGCTGAAAATAAGGCAACTTGGCAATCTGCATAATTTGCATATTGCATACATATTGAGGCCTCCCATGCATATCTCTATAAATTTCAGCCAACACTTCCTAACCTGGACTTTTTCTTAACCAATGATTAGGCGCCTCATTTCAGGTTAATACTGGAGCCTGAATCAAATTCCCCGCACTCTTCCTTCATAGTCAGCTGGCTAGAATTTTTCACTTGATTTCATCTCGATTATATTCAAGGAGAATATACGCGGCTGCAGATCTTATGTGCTGTTTCATTTAACTAGACCACTCTATTAGGCGTTGTACACTTTAGCGCGCCGTTGGCCGACATATTTGCCTGGTCAAAATATTAACGCGGACTGTGCCCAACCCTCTTACCGAACCAACTCGACACCATGTCTTTCAGGGAAAAGTTGAAGTTGAAGAAGATTTTCCACCGCCGCAAAGAAGAAGACACTTCAAAAAGACCCATTCATACAGAGCCGAGTGAAGAGCAGCAATCAAGTCTGTCGATAAACACACGATCTAGCTACATAGCTACGATCGACACATCGGGAGTATCCCCACCAGTCCCGGCCTTGGATGACGCGAACGCGCCCCAAGAAGCCCCAGATGATGAGCTGCTAGTCCCCAAAGAAAGTGGCAATTCTATCCGGCAGTTGTGGGCTGTGGCATACAAGAGCCTACGAGATGAGGAAGATTCGCCCGTCCAGACCTTCGAGGACCAGATCCGTCGCAACTTGCCTGACATCGCCGACAGAATGAGCTCAGACGCAAACACGAAAGATTGGATGAGTAAGCTTGTCCAAAATCAGATGGATCAAGTCAAACGAGACACTTTGAAGCTGAGATTTGGGAACTTCGAAGTGGAAGCCCAAGACGTTGTGAAGTCGGTCCTTGCAGTAGTCGATTGGAGCAAGGATTATGTTACTAAAGCCCTGAGCTCAAATCCCACAGCATCTATTTCTTGGGGTGGCGTAACTCTGTTGTTGCCGGTAGGTCAATATCTTTATCGCAGGTCAGCCTCGGAAGACTGATGTTTTCTGCTAGCTCTTTTTGAACCCCATGGAACAAGCCTCCTCTTTGGCCAAGGGACTCGAGCACATTGCATCGATCATAGTTCGGAGTTCTATGTGGGAGGATCTATACGTACGGCGCTACGAGTCTGCGGCTAGCGACACTCTGCCAGAATCGCATGCTGAGTATCGTTCCGCTCTGGAAATGCTGTACCAAGAGGTGCTCAGGTTTCAGATTGTTTGCTACGGGTACTATAGCCACAAATCTGTCTCTCGTTTGGCTTTAGATTCCCTGAAGCATCATGGCTGGGACGAGCTACTTGAAAAGATCAAGTATCGGGAGGCCGAATTTGACAAAGTGAGCCACGGTTGGCGAGACAAGATGTACAACGAGGAATGGGAGAAGGCAGAGACACGGCATCAGCAAGCCATGAGTCAGTGGCGAACGATTGGGACCGATGTTTCTGAGCTCAGAAAAACGATCGAGGAAACCCAGAAAGACAGGAATCGCGAAAAGATGCTAAATTGGCTTTGTGCGGTCGACACTTCTGTGCAGTATAGAGCTGCTCGAGAAAAACACAGTAGTGGCACCTGCAGCTGGCTGGTCCAAGAAAGCGATGATTTCAAGAAGTGGGAAAGAGAATCTAAATCTTTCCTATGGCTCAATGGAAAAGGTATGACAGGCGCCGATGTTCCGATGTGTTTCCTCCGCTAATACAATTCAGCCGGCTCTGGGAAATCAATTCTGAGCTCATCTGTTATCAAATACTTAAAGGACCAGTACGAGAACGACCCGGAAACAGCGCTTGCATACTACTTCTTCAGCTTTGGAAACGTAGAGCAACAAAAAGTGTCTGTCATGCTCTCATCACTTGTACGGCAGCTGTGTGCAAGTCGTCCAGACACACCACAGCCGATCAAAGGGTTCGAAGATTATATGGCAAAAGGCGAGCGGCCAGACATAGAGACCCTTGAAGCCGCGCTCATATCTTCTGTTAGTGGGTTTTCCGCGGTCTTCATTGTTGTAGACGCTCTCGACGAGTGTCCGGCTTTCGATGGCGAGCGTCCAAAGCTTTTGAAATGCCTTCATCGCATCATCAGCGCAATGCCGGATAATCTCCACATCTTTTGCACAAGCCGAGCCGAGCCAGACATTCATATGGCGATTGGCGAGTTGTTGGATGTGCCGGCAAAAGCTGCCATTGATCTTACAGAAAATCGAGTGGGTTTGAACAGGGACCTACGTCTGTACATCGATAGCGTCTTGGGTACAGGAACGTATTGTTGGTGGTCCGTCGACGTGATGGCCAAGGCGAAGGAAATACTGATCGCGAGAGCAGATGGAATGTAAGTCAAGAGAGCGGCGCAGACTGGGTGGGTATTTTATAGCTAACACCTGTTTTAGGTTCCAATATCTTGTTTGCCAGTTCGAAGTCCTTCAATATTTAGACTCGGAAGCATCTGTCCTCTCAGCACTGGATGATCTCCCTACGGGACTAGACGAAACATATAACAGGCTGCTTCTAGGTCTTAACAGCAAGTTTAAATGGCAGATCCTCGGTTCGCTCAAATGGTTAGCGTTTTCGAGAAGGCCTCTCCATCTCAATGAATTTGCCGAAATCTTCATCTTCCGTCCAGAAACTGTCACCAAGATCCACAAGACCGAGCGGCTGTTTGACCCGCGCGCGGTTCTGAAACATTTCCCTAGCCTCGTGACGACTGAGGAGGAGCATGTGTGGGGTGGTAATATGGACAATTTCGACATCGACATATATGTCCGCCTCGCTCACTTCACAGTCAAGGAGTATTTAATGTCCGAACGCGTTAAACAAAGCAAAGCTAAACAATTTTATTTTACAGAAGCGAACGCTCACCTGCATATCTCACATTGCTGCCTGTCATATCACTTATATCAAAGTGTTCAGTATATAGGACACGACCCTGAACTCACCTTGAAGACCTACGCTGCCCAGAACTGGAATTCGCATTTGGAACTAGTACCACGTGAACTATGGACGTCTGAGATCATCCGGCTCGCTGAGCTCGCGCTTTCTATGCGTACTAAAAGCCTTGGAGAGATTTTGTCCAATAGACAATTCAGAGATCGATTTATAGATCAATGGGATGCATATGGTGACCGAGTCGTCCATTTGATGCAGCGGCCGTACTGCTATACCGCCGCGACCGGGTGTCTTGAACTTACCAAGTTACTGCTTCAGAAAGGCTCACGAACCAGGAAATTCTTGATCCAGGAGGATTTCGACCTAGCCCTCCGAGAGGCAGCGGAGGAGGGCCATATTGAGATTGTCCGCTTTCTTCTCAGTGAACGTGCTAATCCCAATAAGATCACCGGTGGCGCGCTGCAGGCCGCGGCGCATCGAGGTCACCTAGCCGTTATGAAGATCTTGCTAGACAACGGGGCTGATATCGACGCGCACGATGACAGATTTGGATCAGCTCTTGAGGCCGCGGCAAAGGGCATTAACCTGATAGCCTTGAGAATGCTATTGGATCGCGGGGCTAATGTACGAGAGGCAGGATGTCCTGTGTCGTGTCTCATAGCGGCGTATAAGGCAAAGAACCGAAATGATGTCACGGAGTGCACCCAAGTTCTAAAGCTTCTTCTCGACAAGGGTGTTGATATCAACAGAAAGTGCACTCGGCACGGGAGCGCTCTAAATGAGGCAATCAAGGCCTGGCTACGCGAGGCAACGCGTACATTTTTCGACTTTGTCATAAGGCACAACGCTGACATTGAGCTGAACGATGGGCAAGAGGGCACTCCGCTCCAAGCGGCATGTGTCCAATCCTATGAACGGGGCAAAGCGTTCGTTGATGAGTCTCGGAGAAAGAAAGTCGTTCTAGCCCTGCTGCGCCTTGGGGCCGACCCAAATGCTCAGGGAGGGGAGTACGGTAATGCACTTCAAAAGGCGTGTTATCATACCAAGCACCGCTCCGGTGTGGTTGATCTTCTGCTGGAAAACGGTGCTGAGATCAATCGGAAAGGAGGCCGTTATGGAACAGCATTACATGCAGCCTGTGCGAAACCGAGCTTAGAATCGATTAACATATTGCTTAGTAAAGGTGCTGACGTGCATATTCACGGCGGGGAGTATGGCAGTGTCTTACAAGCGGCCACCTCCGTAGCTTATGATTCCGAAGAAATTGCACTTATTGTGCAAAAGCTGCTCGATAGTGGCGCCGATGTCAATACGCCCGGTGGCAAGTTCGGAAGCGCGCTACAAGCCGCAGCCTCCTCAAAGCATTCGACATCCAGCTTGAAAGAAACTCTACTCATGAAAGGGGCAAAAGTTAACATGCAGGGAGGGATATACGGCACAGCACTCCAAAGCGCTTGTATACGAGGCAACATGAATTCAGTCCGCTTGCTACTTTCCTACGGTGCTGAAGTCAACGTCGAGGGAGGACGATATGGAACCGCGCTCCAGGCGGCGTGCACAAGTATACAGAGAAACACAGATGAATGTGTATACCGGAAAATGCACTGCGATCTGGCGCGCCTACTGATAGACCACGGCGCCGATGTCCATGTTCAAAGCGGGCATTTTGGGAGTGCCTGGCATGCCGCAGCTGCAATACCCTTCTGGGAGTATGAAGCCCGTGATACATTGGAGGTGTTGCTCAATAACGGTGTTGATGTGAATTTCTGCCATAGTCAACGCGGGACTGCTCTGCAGGTTGTACTCGAGCATACGAAATATGACATCGAAGATAGGATCCTGTTTCTCCTCAAAAATGGCGCTGATGTCAACCTCGGAGCCGGTCTCTATGGGTTTCCATTGCAATCGGCATGTCTAGCACCTACATATGGCCCAACCCGTCTAAACACCCACGGCCTCGTCTACCTACTCGACAACTGCGCTGACATCGATGTCAATCAGACAGGCGGGCTGTTTGGCACGGCTTTACAGGCAGCAGCGTACACAGGCAAGACAAAAGGTGTTAAGTTGCTGCTTGAGAAGGGCGCGGATGTCAATCTTCGCGGCGGAAAATACGGGAGCGCACTGAATGCGGCTGTACTCAAGGGATACTGGGATATCGCGGAGATACTGTTGGAGGCTGGAGCCAAGGCAGACTGCTACTTATTCTCTGAAGTTGATGAGGAATGGCTAGAAGGGATTGGCAAGGAAGATGGATGCAATGCCGTGGAGCGGTATAGGAACTTTTGGGAGAAGGTTAAGTTGTACGAGAATGACGCTGGAGAAGTAATGACTGTCTAGTTGTGTTTAATAAATAAATATAAGTATATCTATCTAATACAAAAACCAATATATAAATACAATGCAATGGCATATTTAACTTTACTTAGCTTAATTGCCACACTATTTAGCTAAGCTTTATCCAAAAGCTTATCAATCGCACTCATGACGCCGTACAGGCTCTTGGCTCGCTGGGCATCTTCCACCAACTTCTTGAACTCCTCCACCCCAGTACCCTTCCCATCATATCCCCACTCCAATCCATAGTTCACCACATTACTATCGAAAGAATAACGACCTCTGTCCCGGCATAAGCCGCAAAAGATCTCCTTAAACTCATCTGCAAAATGCATGCGCGGAAACGCGTTGGAAATCTCTTTGAACTCTTCTTCCGTTATAACGCCGTCCAAGTTAGGGAGGTCCTCCGGCAGACCGAGGAGGTGCAGGTTTGGTCCAAGAAGATCGCCGTGGACGCCGAAGTGAACAAGCGCGACTTCAGGTTCTTTCCATGGTGCAATGGTCTCCATTGTATGAAGTGCGATGGCATCCCAGGCAATCTGCATACGGCGACTGCCTTGTTCCCAATTGCCATCCTTCTCAGGCGTTGCGTTGATGAACTCGCGAGAGAGATTCGCACTATCAACCTCGAAACGTCTCGTGTTCGTGACAAGCTCCTTGGTCTTGGACCAAGCGAGGTCGTGGAGGAGACAGCTTACGACAACGAGCTCAATGTCAAGAGAGTCACCGAGTTTGGCAAACTCGGGTATCTTCTTCTGGAGAAGAAGGCAAAAGGCTGCACTTCGGAGGACATGGTTTAAAACACCTGGGGTCGCATACTTTTTCGCATGTTGGTATGAAGATAATACGAGCGGGGTTGTAGGAAATTCTATCCCTGTTAGAGGAAAAGAAGGGAAGGGGTTAGCAGTTGATGATGCCATGATTGTTGATGTTGATTGCAAAGATGCGATAGAATGTAGGTTAAGAGTTTGAGTTTTGATGTAGTTGTGGTGATGCTTTTGCAGTTGAGACTTATGGCTGAGAGCTTGAATCAGCAGAGAAAACTTAGTTTTTGATATTGGGTTAGCATATCGCTTTATATAAGAGAATACTTGAGAGAAATTGTGACAAATCGATCGTTGCCATAATTGTAATCAGTAAACTACTGAAGAACTGGATAACAAGATGCATCAAAGAGCACATGGAACTTCATAAGCTCTCCATGATGACTCGGGCGAGTTATGTATAATTACCGACATCAGCGGTATTGGTAGGGTTGCATCGTGAGTTTTGCCGTGTCGCACCACATTTATGGCACCAAATAAAGCCACGGGTCTCTAGCCACCTACGTCACAGTTTCATTTACCGCTTATGTTCAGTAATCATAGTTTTCAGTCAGAATTCCATATAAGTAGGCGACTGTCTTTATTGGTTGGCTGAGTTAATATCCGAATCAGCTCGGGATATATGCTTGAAAATCGGTCTATGTCATGCTTACGAATCTCAACCACTAGTACAAACCAGGATTAGCCGACTTGCATCTTGTTGATTTATCACGAAAACACCAATGAATCAAGAATAAAAGAGTATCCGAATACTCTCGGGTAACACGACTGCAACCATCTTCTCTCGGGCGGATTACTCGGTTGATGCCACTCAATGGCGATTAGGATTTGTAAAGGCCATTCCAGCCTGTTCTTCATGACCTGGGGCATTTTAGAGCATTATTAGTAAAAAACAGACAATTCCCCCGGTATTGTATGAAATATATAAAATAGGGATGAGATCTCTGGCTCTAAGTTTTATTCTTATTCTTATTAATATCCTATTCTATCCAACACTATGCGCCAATTACCTAAAATAATTACCTCAACACCTTTTCAAGTAAACAAAAATGTCCAAGACCGTTGCTGATCTTATTGCGGCCCATGAGTATGTCTTTTGCGATGATGTGTTTTTACCTAAACCAATCTAACCTGATGATAGTCCTCAGGGTTTCGCACCATTCCCAACTATCGCCGACGTTAACAAGGTTACCAAGCCTCGCCTTACCATTGTCGGTACGTGACCCTATATTACAATGTCCCCGAGTATTTGCTAACGAGGTATCACAGTCGCTTGCGTCGATCCTAGATGTAGCGTCGACAAGTTCGTTGACTTGAACCTCGGAGTTCCGGAGCCAGAAAGTAGGTCAAGAACAAACACAATCACCGCCACAGAAACTAATCGCATGCAGTGGTCATGGTCTCGCGTAACGCCGGCGGAAACATCCGATTCGCTGTCCGAGACATTCTTCTTCTAGACGCCCGATTCGTGATCGACGAGCTCGTCATTGTTCATCACACCGATTGTGGCTCAACCATGTTTACCAACGAGTGGATGCGCGACACTGTTAAAGCGCGAGTTGGTGAGAGTCATTGGGAGGAGATTGACCAGATCAACTGGGGCGCCAATACCGAGTAAGTATTGAGCCTATAGATGCAATAAATTGTCCAGTGCTAACAATTGAGTGCAGCATGGCGGACAGTGTTAGAGGTGACCTCGAGTGGCTTCGCAAGAATGAAGTTATTAGGGACGAACTCAAGAGCACGGCTCGTGGCTTTCTCTTCGACATCAAGACTGGAAAGGCTGAGGAGATCAAACTTGCTTAGGTATGCCTGGTAGGCAGCAAACTCGGCCTTGCTGTTTGAAGGCTACCTATTTAGAGTGGATTAGGACTTAATGAACTGTAATTGATGTGGCTGTTTAGGTCTGGCGACGAAGGAAGCAAGATATGTAGATATAAGGGTAGTTATTAGTGCCTGTTGCCTGCTTGTGGCGGATAGTAATGCAGTTGTTACGATGGACGAGAATACCTTCATTTGGGTGAGATCATGCGTATACATATAATTCTTTACTGATTAATATTTAAATATATAAAATGTTGATCCTTTAATTACTAAAGAATATTTAAGAACTATATAGCTTATGTACTTGTGCCGCTATTAACATACTGCTCTCGGATCTTGTCCTTCCATGCTTCAAACGAAATAATCTCGTCTCCCAACTTAACCGAGCCCACTGGTACCGCATCAATCTCCTCCACGTTTCGTTTCGGCACCCAGTAGTGCTCATGATCTTTACTACACACAGGCCCCAGCCCCCCCTCCATGAGCTTCTTGTAGCACTTGTCATCGAGCTGTATACTTCCACTCTCGCTCAGACACGTCCAAATCTCGCTCGCAAAGGTGATATCGGCTCGACATCCATCACACCAGAAAATTACCGTCTCGGGCTCGTCAGGCAATGAGAGAAAGCTTCGAATAAACGTCTCGCCTTTTGCCATGGCAATTTCCATTTGTATGTCCTCTGCTTCGTAATTGGCCACGGCTTTGGTATACTCTTCTCTAGCGATACGCAGGGCTAGGCGCATCAGATCCATGCAGGCTATGTGGTTGGGAAGGTCTCGCATTACTGCCAATATGTGCCCGAGGTTGTATAGTGAGTAGAGATCATTGTCAGTGCGGTCGTCAGAGAGCATCTCCAGTGCTTCCGTCACACGCGGTCGCAGTATCTGCTTTGCCTTGTCCGTGTCACCGCGGTATCTGAAGTATTGCGCGAAGGCAACCGTAGGCTCGATATCATGCGAGTCAAGAGCCTCAAACTCAACATATGCTGCTTCGATCTTGTCAAAGAAGCCTTGAGCCCTGGTTGGGTCGACATCTTTGGCAGTTGCAAGCTCTAGCCATGCGGGCACCATGTAGGTATCGATAAGATTAACAGCCCGCTCGTGAAGCTCAGTCGTAGCCTCGTTCTTATAGAGCTCCCATACCGCAATACCAGCTTCTTCGTGGTCCTTGATACTAAAGAGAGTCTTGCCGTAGTAGTATCGGATTGTGAAGAGATCGTTTTGGTCACCCTTCGAAGTGGCCTTTGCAATAGCCCGGACAAATAGTGTTTCCAGAAGATCGTATCTTGCCGATGTTTCAAAAAGCCTTACGAGCAGCGAAAGGAAGTCCTCCCCGGGTTCCATAAGTCTGTCTATCAGGAACTCTCCTGCTGCGTTGGGGCCGTCCTGAGGCTCGTCGAGAAGTCGTTCGAAGAAAGTGATCATGGGCTCCCAGCAGCCGGCCTTTGAGTACTTTTGGAGAACATCCGAGAAGCCACTGAAAAGATGGATGGACCTATCAAGATCAAAGACCTTGGAGTATGTCGCGATAGCTTCCTCCTGTCGTTCCCCATCTTCCCAATACTTGTCTCCAAGAGTGTAGATGACTCGTGCTAGGATCCCTTTGTGACCTCGCTCGTTCTGCCATTCTGTGTCTTTCGCGAGTTTATCAAGCACCTTTTCAAGGTAACTGAGAGACTCCTCCTTGGATTCGACGACACGGGACAGTGCGTAGGAGGCGACCCAACTTTCTGGATTCATGTCCAAGGCCTTTCGTGCTCTCTCTTCTGCAAGTGACTTGGGAATCTTCTCATCAGCCACATGAGACAGAAGCAGGGATGCTTGGGCCTCCCATGTTGAGTCTTTATCCTGGACTTTCAGCGTCTCCAGTGCCCAATCTTCTAACCATTGGATATCCGCTGAAGCCGGGCTATGAACGGAATCGACGTCTTCACCATCTTCTGTCTTCTTCTCCTTGTCATCACCAGGGACTGCCTCTGTTGATTGAGCGCCATCATTCGCTTCCTTACTTTCCTTAGTGGCGGGTTTGTCCTGGAAAGCTGTTATTCGCTGCAATATTAATTAATGATCAGAAAAGATTGCATACCTTGTTGAGAATTGTATCAAGGAGTATATAGGCCCGAATAGCCTCCCGCTGGGTGGTGTCCTTTGTGAACAAGTCTCCAGCAGCTACCTTTGCAGAGGAGCCAAAAAGAGCCAAGTGGCGATTGGCATCAGGAGCGTTAAACGAAGCTACTAATGGCGTGCTCTTCACATTCTCGATGACAGCAGAGTCTTTGAGCCATTTAGTAAGTGAGTTAACTCCTTGATCCGATAAGATCCATGTTTTCCAACTGGCAGGAAGATCGTCCTTGGAGAACTGCACTTCATCGGCATCCTCGTGAAGCAAGTGAAAGCCGAACAAGGAGTCGAGAGCATATGGCTCGGTGAAGAGTCTAAGTAAAGCATCGCCAACTTGAGCCTTGAGAGAACGGTCTGTCAGAGATAGGTCGGTCTCCTTCAGATGAACGTGGAGGTTGTCACAGGCGTAGTCCAAAAGACGCTCTGTCTTTTCGGTGCGCTGATCGGTGAGGCAGTTTATACAGCGCAGGACCATGGAAGCCTGTGAGTTATCCGGATCTCGATAGATATAGTTCCCCTTGCGCGCCATCTTCAACTCAAAGAAATCATCGAATCCAAACTTCTGGTATAGGTCGCTTGGACAGATAGTGGAGAGGTAGTGCTTGATGATGGAAACCTCGGCTGGCTGGATCTCCTTAAAGCCACTAGAGCTTTCACTATCGACGGCATCTCGTTTCTTGAGCGGAATTATATCTGGTATAGCACCAAGCTTGTACTGCACAATACCTGAGTCAGTTGTAAAGATGGTGTATTTCGACGCAATTTTGGCCTCGATTGACATGAGGGAGGTGCTTGCGTTGGGACCAGCTTTGAGGGCGAGTGCGGCTTCAATCTGGGCTGGTGAGAACCAGATTCGCGCATCGTTGACCCAAAGAATCATCTCGTTAATCTCTGCAATCTCCTTTGGCGTGCGCTCTTGGTTCAGCTTCTCTATATCAGACTCGATTTGGTCGGGCCGTATGTTGCCCGCTGATTCAAGCAGAGCATCAATTTCGGCAACATCATCTGTTCTGGCGATGCTGTCGAGCACTCTCTCGACCTTGTAGTAGTCTCCCCTCGTAGAAGACTGTAGAGATGAGAGGATCTTTGATCTCAGATCAGAGATACCCGGTCTGGACGTGTTTTTCAGTATTTCCATACTGTCCATGCGCTTGTTGATGTATAGGATAAGATCCCTGCTGTTTGCATCCCCAAGAACAATTTTGTCCATTTTGATTCCACCAGCCAGATTGATAGCGTCAAAGAGCTGCTTGTTTCCTGTCAAGAGTATGCGAGTTCTCTGGATGACCGGATTGTCAGAGAAACGTTGCAAGAAGCTGATTACAACCTCGGCGTTGGCGCCGAGCCCATCGAGTACGATATAGAATGTCACATCCATGGCTGGCAGGTCTTGGTTCTCAAGGAGCAGCTGGGTCCACATGTCCAACGTACTGCTAAAGGATTGAGCCTTCTCACAAATACCTGCGATGCTCTTCATGACAGGTTCCTCGGCCAACGCAAGTTGACACATAACGTGTCTGGAGATAACGTTGGCGTCATTAGCATCTGTTGTCGATTTGGTATCGATATCGAGAAAGTTGTGTGCAGTAACGACTCGTTTTCCTGAGCCCTTCATCTTGCGTAGGTGCACGACGACATTAGATGCAAGGAGTGTCTTTCCAGCCCCTTCTTCACCCTCGAGGGCCAGGATACGTTTGGAGTCTTCGGAGCCCGAAACCCAACGAGTAAAGCGAGAGTCTTCGAAGAGCCACTCACCGGTGCCCTCGAGGATGTTGCCTTTGTGTCGTTTCCACATCTTATCCCATGGTTCGCGACCAGATTCAATGATAGTACGGTCCAAGTCCAGGGAGTTGACTATGATGAGCTTCCAGTTGCTTATGTCTTTCTCATGCTGTTTCTGCTTTCTGTCATCGACCAGGCTGGTGTGCATGTTCCTGGTCAGATTTAGCCCATCCTTCGAGTTGGCGGCGGCTTCGTTGCTTGATTTCCAGGTTTGTGCAGATACAAGCCCATGCTCTTTCTCCACCAGGTTCTTCATAGTACCCAAGAGCTCTTGCACACCGTCATCATTGAGGAACATCTGCTTCATGAATGCAGCAAACTTGCTCCGCTTAGACCGCAGCTTCAGGGTATGGTCGCAGATGTCCACAAAGACCTGGAGATGCTGACAAGCAATTTTGGTGAGCTTCGAATCCATCCCATAGTCAGTGTAGTAAGTAAGTCGTTCCAGGAACTCAATACACTTCTCGAGAAGGCCAGCGAGACTTTCAAAGATACCCTCATAACCTTGCCATGCCTGAATCACGAATGTGAGAGCATTGTAGCATGTACCAGCTGGAGCAAATACCTGTGCCAATCGTCAGTATACCCACAGAAGATTGAAGTTGAAACGCACGTATGATGCCCCGTCTGCGACGATACCTCCTACGGTCTGAATGCACTGAAGCGTTCGATTGAAGATGTTCTTGACGGTGCCATACTTCTCAGATGCCTTCTTGTCCTTGGCCTGGGATTGATCCAAATGTTGCAGGACGCTATTAATGTCCAGGTTGGGTCGGATCTTGGAAGAATCTCCACCTGCCATCTGCACAACGCGAATTTCGACTTGTTTCCAAATTTGCGAGACCTCATCATCAACATTGGTGCCAAAGACACCGGTGCTGACTACGCTGCTGGCGGACATTGTAAGTGCCATGACGTTGAGACAGAGAAATTAATGGTTCAAATGAAGGAGAAGAACTGCAGCAAAGGAAAAGTGATTGGAAATCTTATGTTTGAATAATAAAGGACACTTCGTATCTATTATTGGCAACTCAACTGTTGCCTGGAGCTGACGGACGCGAATGTCGGAACTTTTGACTTCAGGGTGGCCTGATGTGTTGGTTGTTGGTCATGCGGCTGAAACCGTGCCGTAGCATCTCACGCTTTGCAGGTGCTGACTTTGCAGATAGACCAATCAATAGTCAACTTGTATCTCCGAATACATTCAGACCAGGGTTGCTGCTGACACAATGACCAACATGGGAATGCAATGCGACGAAACATATAACTCCATTCGGCTCAATTGCCGCACATCACCAGTTAATACGAAGGGGAGATATTGTGCAATATGGCAAGCCAGAATATACGAGAAAATAATACCAACTAGGTTCTGTCTGCCGGAATAAGCTCTTAGCCACAAGTCTCAACTGCAAATATCACTTCTGGATAACAACTTAGACATAATACCAACGGATAACAATTGTTCCTCAATATTTAATACATACATAACTTGGACTTCATCTAATATCACATTATAATACAGGCCTCCTCTACAAATCCATATCAAGCAATGAAGATCCTTCCTTCCAAAGCAATACAAAAGGTACATACCTCCCCTAGCAGCTACTACTGCTATTTATCCTCTTCTGACAGGTTCGCAACCGAAATATCATCGTCAGCCACTATACCAGAGACCTCTGATTCCCCAGATGAAGAGCCTTGTACAAGTTCAATCTCAATTGGCGGCGCGAGATATTTACTCTGGCTTTGCCGTCTCTTGGGTGCCCCAGCTGCCATAGTTACTCTGAGACTTGAAGATACTGTCTCTACTCTGGAAGTGATTTCCTGAGACGGCTGTGCTTTGTTTCGTGGTTTCAAACGAGGGCTCCTGCGCGGAACGCTTAACGGAGTCATATCCTCAGATTCAGGACTAGCTTTCCGAGATGGTTCGCTAGGTGTCCGTGCCCTTCTGCGCGCATTGCTGCTGGACGGCGTTCTTTGCCTGTCTCCCTTTGAGTGTTTGATTTCCTCCTCGATCAATCGGTCCACATCTTGGACGAATCGATCGCAGAGGTCGACAAGGCTGTTTGTGATAGAAAGATATGAATCGTCGCAAGACTTGAGGCTTGGCTGAGCATGTAGGGAAGCTTGAGTAAGTCGGAGCGCACACCTCGAGAGCTCCAGTCGCTCTTGCCGGCGCTTCATTGCCGTCTTTTCATCGCCAGTGATATCTTGCGCGAAAGCAAACTTCCACTGATCAATATATGTGGCTATCAATGGTTTGAAAACTCGCTTTGCCCAAGTATATGTGTTTTCGAGTATAAGCCGGAATTTGATAATGTCTCGAGGTTCTGTCATGTCACCTGTCCAGATACATTGCATCATCTAGTCGCAGTAATTAGCGCCGTCGCCATTCTGCTCAACCTCAATTTATACTTACGTAACCCTCGTCTTGTCTCGTATAACTCTGACCATTGACGTCGAATCGATATGCCATGAACTTTCTGCCAAAGAAAGTTATCCAGACTTTGACTTGGGGCCCAACAGTGGTCACGCTTGCCACGGGAGGGACCTGTGCATCGTCGACTAACTTAACAGCATACTTGGCAGCATTCTCGTTGAGCTTGAAAGCACATCCACTGGCATTGGCTGCTTGGCAGTAAACAACCTCCTTCAGTCGGTCGAGCTCACCAGGGGCGCTTTTCGTCTTTTTGTATTCGACGACAAGCCATGGAAAACAACTCAAGTCTTGTTCTTGGGGTTCTTCCTTATCCAAAACATTGAAGGGAGTGGCTAGTAGGCCATGTTCATGTAGTTTCTTCAAATTTGACCATGAGAACGATTCGACAAGGGATGGAGTTGATGTTTTGTGCCATTGTTGTGCCTCATGGTCAGTTATTGTAGGTATATAAGTGTCCAGATGATACATCGGAAGGTAAAACACGAGATCGGGCTTGGGGGCCTTGAAGACTTTATTTATTTCATTCTTCTTCTTGTCGAATGTTCCCCACATAGCGTCAGTGTCGCTGTCATCGTTGTAAGTTTCTCCCCTAATACTTGCGTTTGGAATTACTTACAACACTATGGAATCATAGTAATACTGGCATCTTGATGATCTGAGAGGAAAGCTATTAGTACGGGCCTTCAATATAGGACGATACTGACATTCTAGATCTTCCCCCGGATACTGAAGCATGTTTTAGAAGTGGATTGAAAAAGAATGTTCGAAAGAAGTCTACCCAACGATCTTCTGAAAACCCCCCATTGGCAAGTCTTTCAGCTTCGCGTTGGATGTTGAGATCTTTCCTAGAAGGCAGGTCTAGGCCCTGGCACGTAAAGTCAAGCATCGCTTGCTCAAGCCTTCGAACATGGGGCGGGAACTGTCTTCTGTCTTCTTTTTTGTCTTCGTTTAGCAGGTCTTCATCATAGAAGAAGCCAGTCTCAGCCAAAGAAGAACGCTTCCAAGACATCTTTGATACAGCGAGTGTTGTAGAGTTTGATTCAAAGAGAGAGAGAGAGAGAGTGTGTCAATAGTTAAAGGTACCCGGTATTGGGTTCTATCACGAATATATGCACCACAAGGTTACATCTGTTGGTTGACATGTTTACATCCTTGCTTAGTGGCGTCGCAGGATGCCTACTTATTTGTCAGTGCAGCACCCTTTTCGGCGATTCTTCTTGGTAGGTGTCTGCTTTAGGTCCATGGCTTATCACTACCCAGCTGTATCTGCACATGGACTGGAGAGCAAAGGCGCAAACATGCCTGGACTATTTACAGCAATTGCGATTTCAGGTATTGTACAGCTAATTCGAATATATTTGCTTTATTCCTAGTCATTATGTATTCCAAGAGAGATTCCTATCGATCACCAACTCATTCTGCCTCCTTTCCCGTGCTTCTGAGTCTCCATACGACCTGCCTAGACAGGGTAGCTAAAGCACGCAAGAAATGAGCTGAAACAAGGATCAGCTATCAGGCGAATCAAATGTCATGGCTAATACGCACCGACAGTAGCGCCCGGGCCACCCGGGGTTCCCCGCCCGCTCTCCCGATGTTTTTCGACCAGGGAAGGGAACTCGGATAACGTTTTACGGGGAGAGCTATTGTTTCAAGAATCTGCAAGGGAGATTGCACTTTATTGATAGGGAGTGATCTGCTTGTAGATTATAACCCAGGGGAGATAAGTGCCTTTCAAGCTCCATGGCCATAAGCCGGCTCTTCCGCAAGGAGAAACTTCCATTGATGTTGGATGCAAGGGCTGGCATTGGCCTTATCATCAGGCCCAGCAGCCACGCCGCAACCTGCAGCACAACTCGCATATGCAATGGTAGTGACGAGAGGTGGGGCACATGACGCGATTTAGAGAGGCTTTTAGGTCCAGTAAGGCTGAAGTAATTAAATCATTGTACATTTTAGAACCCAGAGTTGATAGAACCGGTGCAAAGCATGTGTGAGAAGAATCCAAGCGAGTAGTTCACTCCCGTCTTAGTGCATCCTTCATCGTCGTTCTTGGTGCAAAAGCCCAAGATCTCGCTGTTCTGGGAGAACTCCCATCCCTCGCCATTCCAGTCAAAGCCATATTGATCCTCCGTCTTCAATCCTCGGATCTCAAAGAAGCCTTCGATAAGGCATCTCTCGGAAACACACTGCATGGGTATTAGCATGATGAGATTGAAGTATCTTGGGCTTTGAACCTACCTCAAATTGCTGGACGTTGTCGAGGCAGCCACCTGGGTATGAGACAGCAACTGCGTCAGTGTTGTAGATGTCACCTCCAGTATCAGGAACAATCTCTCCAATTCCCACTAAGTCCAGGTTAGAATCAACAGGGGCAGCCAAAGAGGAGATGTGTGTATACTTTGAGATGCAGAGGTGCCGACTGCGAAATCTGCTTGAGCGTAACCAATCAAGGCCATCAAGCCAGCGATGTGAAGAATAGAATACATTGTGACGGGGAAATAGTTGGGTAAGGGTTGTAGGTATACTGGTATTGTAAATTGAGGGTTATGAGCTGCTGATGCTGGTGGAAGTCGAGCTGAGATCAATCCCCTTATATAAGTGCAGCGAGTTTGCCAAGACTTGGTCTAGCGGCATATAAATAAAACATTCTGATGATCTTTCTTTTGCCTAACAGGATTAAAAGATGCTGCCTGAAATGATCATCGTTATAGAGGCATAGAATGACGTATAATGGCTCTTGGCTGGTGTTGTCGCATAGCCTTGGTGGATCTAGCTGTGAGGCTATGATCTCGTTCGGTCTTCCAATTCGGTCAATCCGAGGGCTAGTTAATCTGGAAAAACTTATGGCCCATAAGCTTATTCCCCATACTTTTGTCGATTATCCCCAGTTTGAGGAAGGGTAGTTTGATCTAGTTCTGGGCTAGCTTGTCGAAGGATGAGAAGGATTTGATGCTACGTCATTGCGCCGCGTGGGGCAGAAGGACGCGGACCTAGGCGAGGGATCAAAAAACCACTGTCACCATGATAATGGCTTGGACTGACTGATTGATAGAAAGCGGAACAGCCTACCGATAGTGAGAGGCCTCCCTAGAATATAGAGCATAAAGTCGAGAGTATCTCTGAGCATATTGCTGCCTGTACACTGACAAGATGGATTGAAGGGAAGTGGGGGGAATGGGGGAAGTGGATAGAGAAGGGTTTCAACCGCTAAACTTTGAAGCATGCCTACAGCTAAGTTTCAGCCCTTTTGATCTTAGATTAGGCACCTAAACTGAGCAGGGTATAGTCGCTCCATTGAGCCCGTTCAAGATACGGCATAAACAAAAACATATTTCACGGAAACAAATCGATTTATCATCCGAGATTTTATTAGAATTTACTTAATCTTGATCTATTTCCCTCTTTCCTCCTGCGATTTGCTTAGGCGGTGAAGTTGCGGTGGGCAAGCTCATAAACAAAACCAGCAGTAACCTTGGCATGTTCAATGACGTGACCAAAGTCAATATGCGCGATAGTATCGTTAGGAGTGTGGATGTAAGGGTTATGGTTTCCGAAAGGCGTCTCGAACAGGAACGACGAGGGGAAGCCGTTGCGGTTAGCCGAAGCGTGGTCAGAGCAAGCATAACCGCAAGTAGATTCCTCGTAAGGAATATCCGCATGCTCCTCAATGAGGAGCTTGAGGAAGTCGTTCTGGGTAGGGCTGGTGTTGTCGGTAATGAGACCGAAGCGCTCGACTCCGTCACGGCCCTTGTAGCCAACCATATCCTGGTTGAGCATAGCCTCGACTTGGATACCGAGTCGGGCGTAGTTGTTGAAGATGTCCTGAGAACCTAGGAGACCAGTCTCTTCGGCTGAGTACCAGTGGAACTCGACAGTGTTGAGGTGATCGCCCTTGGCAATTCGGGGGTCCTCTAGGAAGGCAGAGAGGAGGTTCAACAGCATGATGGATGCGGAGCCATTATCATCAGCACCAGGAGCACGACCAGCTCCACGGTCATTGGAAATAACCGAGTCAAGATGAGAACCCGTAACAACAGTCTTGAGGCGGACCTGTCCAGGAATTGACACAATGATCGAAGGCTGCGACCAAGCCTGGTGCTGGACCAGTCGGACCGAGGCATAAGGATGCTTGCTCTTCTTGATAGCCTGCTGGATCTCCTTGTGGAGCCACTCAGCAGCTTCAACGCCAAAGGCAGAGTTGAAGTAGCGGTTGTGGAATGAGGAGAACTTCTTAAGCTGCTTCTCAATGTTCTTGACGTTGACCGTTTTGACGATATTCTTGACGTTGGTTTGGTGAGCAAGCTTCTCAGGGAATTTGCTAGTCGTGCTAGCGAGACGAGCACCCGAGGGAGCGGCGCTGTGGTCTTTCCACTCTGTGATGTCGAAGAAGTGAATGTGGTCCTGCATATAATCAGCAATCAAGCCTCTCTACCTGAGAGTGTTACAGGGAAACTGACATCAATCATCTGGAACTTCTCGTCCTCTGTAACCTCGACAGTCTCACCAGGCGCCGTCTCCAGTGTGTAGAGTTTCTGCGCGCGCTTTCCGGCTCCAATTGGTGCAGTGGCTGTAGCCGTGGCAGCCAGCGCCGCCATGAGAGGGACAGTGTAGCGCATGATGGCTAGTTGGACAGTGCACAGTCAGAAGATCAGAGAATGGGCCCAATAGCGAAGGAGAGAGTATTGACGAAGAAGCCTTGCAAGTGGGTTGAGAGATGATCAATGCGGACAAACCACCATCTTTATATACTTGCAGATCCCATGCAAACTCCGGTTGCCCCGGATCTCAATACCACCAAGCCTCGTGATATCTCCATCCCCTACAAGAAACAATTGGCATTGAACGGCCAATGCGACGTTTTGGTCGATGATTCGTCTCTATCCTCGAATGCCAAGTCATCGGGTGACATTGCCTACTCCACGTTGGGAAGCTCAAGAGGGGAATTGCAAAAGAGCCAAGCGGTCGGATTGAAGGAGATTGCTTAATTAGTGGAAAATCGTAACAAGGCCAGAGATAAACATGACGCGGGTCAACATTTGTTCCCGGGTAGTATGCAAGGAACGCTGGGCACTTGGCGTTTCCCCGCATCTCTACACTGGTATCATGGAAGGTCTCGAGAGTCAAAATTCACTCTACGGAGCAATTACCAAAATATTAGAATTAATCGTGGCTTTTCGTTAGCTTGAAGGGTAAAATTTAAGCTTAATTGAAACCATGTCTCCCTCAATATTCACCGCTCCGCATCTTCTTAGCACGCGCTTCAAAAGTTCTTCGAGAGGGGTAATTGGGCTCGGCATTACAGGAACATGCCCTTCTAGGCAGGTCGTTTGGTGATCATCCCACCTTAACCCATGATTGGAAGGTGACGAGGATGCTTGGAAGTTCAGCATCTTGCTGAATAATCTGATGACTGAGCATCGCTTCAACACATTTGTCTCTTAAAAAGGCTTAACACTTTCGTTTCTTTCTACTTAACTACCAAGTTGAAATCGCTGTACCAATATAGGTAGTATGGTATGCTTAGGTGAAGACTAAGACCTCGTGTCAGCCAGAGCGGCTCTTCCAATCAGACAAACTAAGTTGTTGTTGAATTCTACGCACATTACAGCTAGTCCTTGAATTCCAATGGTCAATCGGATCTTCAGCATGATTTCCGAATCTGCACTTTCTGCTTTATTGGTTATAAAATGATATTTATATAAAAGAAGATAAAATAATCCCAACAACTACCCCCCTCCGAAGTTGGTAAAAGTAGATATCGCTAATAAGGAACAGATAAGGAACAGGTATTAGTAATACCCTATCTAATAGTAACTGACTGGTCCTCATTCTTATATGGAATGTGCTCATCAATGCAAACACCGACAACCTTGTAAGAGTCCAGGCGATGTTTCCTGGACAAAAGCAAATTTCCAGATCCCCCAGTATGTACATACCCATAATCCTTCATTATGTCCATAGTAGCATGGGTAAAGTCCTCCCGCACGAGCGCCCTGCCACTAGGAAGAGGGAGTTCATGAACAATTCTCACGTTCTCTTTCTTCTTCCTGCAACTAGCAGCATACAACCTGTGGGCCTGTATATTACCCGAGAATGCTACCACGTCGAAGGCTTTGCCAACATCGCCAATTTGGACAAGTCCCAGTCCATCTTGCAACACTATCCTGTCATCGTGGTCTGCTTCTCCAGTCGTTTCGCCTAGGGAGCTTCCTTGGACTGCAGTTATGGCCTCAAAAATGAATGCAAAGGGGGCGACGATAGTACAGCCGCAGTTGACACTAACGTGGCAGGTGATGCTTGCTGTGCTCCCGTTTGCAAGGCGTGAACCGCATCTTTTCATTGAGATCATCCTGTAGTTCATGGAGAAATTATGCACCCGGAAGCCAATGGCGTTTGGGTGTTCCCAGGCTGTTCCGCTCACCGACCGGTCTTCCCAACCCACGGGCTTTGCACTGGGGTCCGTAGTCTCCCACATTGGCTGCAGCTTCTCAAGTAATTTCCTCCGATAGTGAACCAGGTCATCGCATCCCGGGTCCATGATGGCTCCTAGGATGGTGGCACATTGTACCAGGGTCCTACCCGTCTCGTCCTTGACCACGTCTCTGGGCTGGTCATACGTGGGTATGAGCTCCCTACTTATGCGACCAGTCTTGATCTTCTTGCCACAATTGCAGCCCTTGAAGATGAATTGGAAGTCTCCTTTTCCTTGGCTTAGTCGGATCTTCATGAACTTGCGTGGGGTTCCGATAAGACCTGTCATGGCTAATGCTTTCGCCCGCCCTTCCTTCTTCAGCCTCCCGAGGTTGAGGACTCCGGCGAAGCAATCGGTAGACGCGACTTGGTTGTCGCTTTCTACTAGCGGGATCCAGTTCCATCCACTTTCCCTTGCCTTGCTGGCTACTCCAAGCTTGGTCCACGCCAACCCGGTCTCGGCAGACAGTTTCTTGAAGAAGTTGAATGAGATGGATGTGATGTCCTTTCCTGATAGCCCCGTTTCCACCTCATCCTTGGTGAAAAGTCCGCTAAAGATGCCCAAAAGGCCCCTGAAGATGTCCGCTGAGTCTCTGCATTTGCGTGGCCTGAGGGAGATGGCAGAAAATATGTTGCTTATCCCTTTGTAGTTCTCTCGCCACCAGTAGGAACCACCGTTGATGATGTCAGTCCTTGCACTATCAATCCCCTTCACTTGAGTCCGCAGGCTGACGAGGGATAAGATATCCTCTCCAATGACCCTCAGTATGGCGTTCACTCCTGCTGTGTTAAAAAACCTGCCCTTCTCAATCCAATCGTACAGTTTGGCCGCTTTGTCAGCGCACTCGATTGCCAAGTCCATCCAGGTATGGAGTTGGCCGATGTAGAAGATACTCTCGGGATTCACCCCCCACATTGTGATATTCTTGCCAAGGATCATCTCTTGGAACGTCCAGACACGAGTGAAATAGTCATTGTCGAAGAGTGATGTGACACGTTCAATGCAGGTTGAGTAACAGTTTATAACGCCCATGTCGATTGCTGCAGACCTCACGTTCGACGCACCTATGCCAAACTTCCAGTCTGCGTTGGCCCAACGGGTAAGAAGGCTGATGACCCTCTCAGTCAGACCGACGGCCTCGGAGGCGAGAGCAGTACCCTGCATGTGGTAGAGGACGTGGTCAAGGAACTTAAGATCATCAACAATCTCCTGTGGGATCCAAGCTTCTTTCATGTCCATGAGAAGGTGGCATCTCTCGGCGTTTCTGTAGTATTCGAACATCTTGGGGATCTCAGCAGACTTTTCATTCTCATCTGTCTGGTTTATGCACACGCAGTCAGCCCAAAGGTACTTTATGTTGGCTGCCACCATGAGCCGCTTGATGTCTTCCAGTTTTTTGGGATTGATCTTGATGTCCCAGGTGACGCCTCCAAGGCCGCAGTTATAAGGGTTCACTTCCTTGCCCCAGGTATAGGAAAGGATGTCAAAGCTCGTCACATGGTGAGCGACAGGGTCAACAACGGAGAAGGTGCCGTTGTCGTTGCAAAGAAGCCTGATTGGGAGTCCGGTTGACATGGTCAAGATTCAATATTTGGCATGGAAGACGAGTAGGGAAAGACAGGGTAGGTTAGAACAAGGCTTCGTGCGATTAATGGGGGAATTCTACATTTGTCTCCATGGTCACGATTTCTCAACAGCACCTCTTAGCTTTTAACTTCGTTATCTTGTACCGGCACTTGACCTAGGCCCCTGTCGATTTCACTTCAGCCGCTCTAGGGTGCGCGCGAAGGTGATGTATCTAATTGGCTTGTGTATTGCTAATTTCCACTTTCTGGCTTGGCGTGCCTATCATTTCCTTATTTGCTTGCCTTCCGCTATTTACTACCATTTCAAGAGGCCAAGGACCAATCATTATCTGGTCAGAATCAGAGCTGAATGTTGCCAGTGTATTTATGGAATTGGAATGGATAAGAATGTTGCGTGGGTCAGAGTCGCTTTCCGTTTCCATACGGGAACTCTGTCGTTATTTGGCCAATAGCTGAAGGGGCTAGTCTGTATGATAAGATGGGCTGCATTTTCTAAACCAGTAAGAAGCTCTGCGGTTGATGTGGGCTTGTGCCACTCTGCTGACTGAATTATCGTGCGGCTGAATTCCCCGCACAAACTTCAACGTCATTCTTCATTCTTTCTGTCACAGCGTAACATGGATCCGCTATCGCTCGCTGCCAGTATCGCTGGCCTGGTGAGCCTCGCGGGTGCTGTTATATCAGCAGGTTACAAATTGAACTCTAAGTTGAATGAGGATACGAGTGACACAAAGACGCTGGTAAATGAGACAGCCAACTTCTCAGGCATATTGCTGGGAGTAAAAGCACACCTAGAGTCTTTTAAATCTCTTGATGTCGATTTGGAGGCTGTTCACAACACCATTGAAGACAGCAAGCTTACGATAAAGCTTATCGATGAGTTATTAGCCAAGCTCTCAAAATCAAATCGCGTTGAGATGTTGATCAAAGCCGGTGGACGGGAGGAGCAGGCGGACAAGCTACTTCGACGTATTCAGCAGTACAAGATGTTCTTTGTCCTATGTTTTCAGCTTGGGCAAAGGTAAAGACTTGCCTAGTCCACCCAGGAAAGAAGAGATACTGATATGAAACAGCTCTCAATCCGAAACCCTCCAGATCCAGATGCAGGAGATCGTGACTCAGTTGAAGTCATTGGACGAAACTCAGAAAGGTGTTGAGAAGGCAGTTGGCAAGTTGGTAGATGCTAGTCAAAGTAAGTACTTATCTCCTCCTTGCGAAACTGGCGCTCAAATGATACTGTGCAGTTCAGCAACAAGAAAAGATCATCAAGTGGTTGGGAACGCCGACAGAGGATGAGCATGATGATCTATGCAAGCAACGAGATGCATCGTCGGCCGAGTGGATCTTGAAAAGGCAAGAATTCAACAGCTGGCTATCTTGTCCAGGTTCAGCGTTATTATGCCTTAACGGAACGCGTAAGTGCCTTCAACTTACTGCTGACAATGCTAAGTATTTTCTCAGAGGGCTCGGGAAAGTCGGTCATCGTGTGAGTTTCTGCAAAGTGTACCAACTAGGAGATATATCAGCTAATAGGTCTGTAGATCAAAGGTTGTAGAATCTCTCCAGGAGTCTACTGAGCCTGGAGGTAATGCTGTAATCTACCACTACTGTCGCTTCACCAACCCATCCAGTCTCTCACCTACGAACGTAGTCGGGTCGCTCATAGGCCAGCTTCTCAAACAATCTTCTTACCCAAGCGCCATCTTAGAAGTTGTGAACAAAGTCTACGAAAAACACCGCAAGCGATCGGCTCACCCAAGTCTTCAAGACCTGCAAGCTCTATTCACCGATCTGTCTAACTACTTCGAAAGAGTCCTACTCGTCATCGATGGCTTGGACGAAATGAGTGGCTACTGGGAGATCTTGGATTTTTTGGAGACTCTACCCGAGGCAGATACTGAGTTCAAGGTTCTGATAGCGAGTAGAGCTGGAATGGGCCTCGACGATGCTTTTACATCATGCTTCAAAATCACAATCACATCGACAGACGTTGCATCTGACATTGAGAACTTGGTCCGCAAGAAGCTTAATAAGCGCCGATTTCGCGGATCTGAAGTTGAAGCTGTCATAAAAGAGCTGATTGTTCGAGCTGATGGAATGTAAGTTGCCACCAAATCTCACAACCAGCGGCTGACGGTCTGCCTCTACAGGTTTATCTGGGTCATATGTCAAATCGATCATCTCTCCCGCGTCCGAACAGCTCTCAGTCCAAAGCTTGTGCAGGCCCTACCTCGCAACCTCGAGAAGACCTTTGAGCAGGCCTTTCAAACCCTCGAAGATGAGGAAGAGAAGAAGCTTGCGAAGCGAATCTTGCAGTTTGTCATGTTTGCTAACAAACCCCTCGATTTGTCAGAATTGGTTGAAGGGATCGCTATTACATCAAATACAAAGACACTCGACGATGTGCAAGCTAACTCATTGCGTGAGAAGAGTTATGTCTTCGAGCTCTGCGGAAGTCTGGTTCGAGAATCTCAGGCAACATCGAAGATCGATCTGGCACACTACTCTGTCTATCGGTTTCTCCAGTCTCCTAAGATCGAGGGGAGCAGGGAAAACGAACTCTATCTTGACAAGTCCCAAGGCAACATCGAGCTTCTGATGGCTTGTATCCAGTATCTAACCATCGAGAACGTTTCAGCTGGTGGCATTGCCGAAGAGGTAGAGGCTGCACTGGAGGATGATGACCTGTACATCAGCCCCGAAGTGTTTGCGAATACACCATTCCTCCAGCATGCTGTTAGTAATTGGCCAGCTTATGCTTCGAAACTCTCAGACGCCGAGCTAAAGGACATCTGGAGCTCTGTTCTCCTTCCGTTCTTCGAGCCTAGTTCAAACTACTTCAAATTCTGGGTACGCAAAGCACGCTATCTTCACGGATACTACAAATATCCTCCGGGCATCACACCACTGCACGTCGCCGCTACTCACGGACTACCAAGTCTGGCAAGAATCCTTTTGGAAGATAGCCATCTCAGCAAAGCGACCTGGCAGATATCGAAAGCCAAAGTGGGAAGCAGGACGCCGCTACATATGGCTATCGAGAACGACCAGAACTCGGTGATAGATCTGCTTCTGGGACTTGATCTTATCGACTCAACAGATGAAAGAGGCAGAACCCCTCTGCATCTAGCTATTGAGTGTGCAAACGAAGAAGCTGTCTCTAAGCTTATTTTGGCTGGTGCAAATGTGAACCACTGCGAAGCTGATGGACGAACACCCCTCTTCCTCGCCATTGAGAACAACTGGGATGGTCTGGCAACACATCTTGCAGAGATGGCGAGCCCGCACACAACCATGCCGGATGGACGCGGGCCACTCCACCTCGCGGCACAAACTGGAAGCGCGACGTGGTTTAAATGCCTGATGCTCGCATTTACTCCAAGAGCCATAAACAAGCCTGATAATCGTGGCTGGAGCCCTCTACTCTACGCTGTTGACAGAGGCCATTTAGATGTCGTCAAACTTCTATTGTCAAATCCGAACTGTATAGAGGTCGGTGATAAGAACGGATGGACACCTCTGCATGCTGCTATCAAACAACAGAACCTGGACTGCGCTACAGAGTTATTGATCTCTAATGTTCCCAAGTTGCCATTCTGGGAATTTAGACAAGAAGAGCCTGTAAGAGGAATGCAAGAGCCTGAGCCCGAGATGACAGGGAAATATGGTGAGGCATATAGGTCGAGACGATCTGCCGCGGCAACTAGAGGGGGCCCTAGTGGAAGATCAAGTGACTGGGCACCAGAACCATCATCCGAATCCCATACAGCAACAGTCTCGTCTCCATTACTTCTGGCAGTTTCGAGTAACTACAAGACTGGGGTTGAATTGCTCCTCCGTCACGCCGAAACCTACGGCCGAAAGGAAATAGGCCTGCTTGAGGAAGATGACGAATGCCTCAAAGCATCGATGATGTTGACAGAAACGACCATCTTCAAGAAGCTCATTCCAGTCTCGACAGCAAAGAGCATCCTGGCGGTTCTGCCTGATTGCCTCGAGAGGGGCGAAGTGTTTATGGATCTCTTGAAGCAAAGACTTGAAATTGCCTTTGCACATAAGCAGCTTCTCCCAGAGGCTTTGTCGGACGGCAGGCTGACGCTTAAGGTTCCGCATATGATACTGGATACCTGGCCCATCCAAGCCACTTCACTTCCGGACAACATTCTTCACCTGGCTGTACAGTTTGGAAATGACCACGACTTACGCATGATGAAGCGTCTCATAGATGGAGGAGCCAATACCTCTTATGTTGACGAGGACGGGCAGGCCCTTTTGCATACGGCAATCGATCATCTCAACTGGCCCGCTGCTACCTTCATGATTGACAGTCTACCATTTAGCAAGAAGATATTATCTAGTGCTCTTCACAGTCTCATCCACGTTGCTCCAACACAAGGCAATAACATCGATCCTGAGATCCTCTCAGTTCTGAACCTCCTCCTCAAGAAAGGCGCTGATGTCAATAGCCTGGATAGATCTAACCGCAGTGTTTGCCACATAGCAGCTGGTCGAGACGACACTGTGCTCTTGAAGTGGGCATTAGAGAACAACGCTGTACTAGCTGCTCCAACCTCGAAAGATGACACTCCAATTACCGTGGCTGTGAGGCATCGAAAATATGAGAATTTGCAGTGCCTTCTCGACAACATTCTTCAGACTGCGCCAGAGACTCTGGTTGAGTTTCTGTCCACGTGCGAGGCGCGTGATGTGAGCCATCAGCTGTGGGGTCTATCAACTCAAAATAGCACTCTTACAAAGTCAGTTCAGGCAGAATACCAGTTTCTGGCCACGCCAAGTACAAGCTGTGGAACACCTCTCATACAGGCCATTGAGCTCTCTGACATCAGAAGTTTGACCAAGCTTGTCGAGGCTGACAAGGCTGCTGAGTTGCTGGTTAAGAAGGATATCGATGAGTATCAAAGTAGGCGGCTGACAGCTTTTACCGATGCGTTGTGCAATGCTATTGGGAAGCAATCGGACGAGGCTGCGATACTATTGATCAGATCGATGAGTGACATCTCATCAACAGGGTCATCAGGGGAGACACCTCTTCATGCAGCTGTAAAGGGGGAAGATGAAAAGATGGTAAAGGTGCTTCTCGAGCACGGGGCACAGTTGAACGTGCCGCATCGTGACACCGGAGAAACACCGTTCGCAGCTGCAACAGTCGCCAGTCTGACAAGGATAAAGGCTATTCTAAGCGAGCGTCAAGTGGACTATCAACCCCAAGATATCATTGCAGCAGCCAAAGCTGGAGACGAAGGCTTGGTTGCAAAAGTCCTGGCTGCATACCCCGATGACTTGTACAATCAGAGAAAGGCACTATTCACAGCACGGAAACTACGACAGAAGAAAGTTGAGAAGACTCTCTATGAAGTCTTATCAACAAAGGCTAAATCTTCTCTGGTAGACGATATAGCCAGGAATTCATACGGCGATACAGTTCTGCACCAAGCAGTTCGTGCAATGAAACCCGAGAAGCTTAAGTCTCTGTGCAGTGGGGATAACAAGGCGTTACTGGATGCCTACGACCTTGGTGGTGACTCTGCTTTGATGCTTGCTATACGGATGTGTCACTGGAGCGGCGCTGAGGTGTTAGCTAATGCAGGGGCGGATATAGATGAAGCCCTGGAGAAGGCGCATGCCGAGAAGTGTGAACTTTGGATTGATAAGCTCAATGAGCTTAAAAGTCGGTATGGAAGGGTAAGGGAACTTGCGTATTTCTCTGGACGTGGTAGAGCTTAGAGATTCATAGGATGTACTGTAGTCATGGCCATTTCATCTTTCGATAATAAGGTCAGGTTAGGGAATATACTTTATAATAGATATACTAGGCGCAGCATTATCTTAGTCTTTTAAATAATAGACAGTCTAGTACCGAAGCGATGACTTTTGCTGAGACCGCTACTGAGATTGTAACGCGGGCTCTAAAGAGCGGACGCAGCAAAATCATCATAGATGTCTCCAGCAACGGAGACGGCCAGATAAAAAGGGCTCTTGACCACTTTAACCTGTTTTCCTCCACCGAGTTCCCATACACGGCAGCAAGATTCCGTCGTCACCAGGCCTCAGAGGGTTTTGCCAAGGTCTACTCGGTGCTTGATTAGTTAGTAAAGCTAAATGGCATTTCGCAGCAACTAGCATGGGCTTTTCAGGTGACGCCAGACCGAAACTGTCAAGGTCAGCTGTCCCGGGCGCGTAAGACCCCTTCAGCCACATACCTCAGCTGCAGAAATGCTGCATAATCTCCCGGATCAGGACCAATAGGGGATGAACACATGACGCTCGCCAATACGTTGGGGCGTGAGACGGATTCAAACCCAGATTTTCTTTGCTTATCTTGATCATGTCCCCGACTACCCCTCTTTCAACACGGACAATCACTTGATCGAGGGCTCTGGTTCGACATATAACCTTGATGATCAATTTTGCGAATATTTTTCCACTGTGGGCATACTCATACTTGAGCCATTCTTATTATAAGATGAGTCTTTGCGCGGCTTGTCGAAAAGCCTTGCCTAATATTCCGGCGTCAGGGGCTCCAGACGCAATCGCTGCTATATCCAAGGTACTCTCAGATCAAGGAAGTTGGCAACAACAGTACACTCCGTATTCTCATAATATGTGGTATCGGACAGACCCTTTCCCTCTGCACACATCATGGGAATCCCTGGTCATATCACTAAGCCATGACTGCCCTATCTGTTGGACCATTTGGCGGTACATCCGATCCTCTCCGATTGCATCCCCCAGTAATGAAAGAATTACGGGATTTAAAGCAGAGATTACTGAAATTGAATGCGAGCCCAACTGGCGTGACTATTATGTTGATATAAGTCTCATGGGTCAACGGCTAGAAACAAAACAGCTCAGTTTGCATATTAGGAAGACATCAGAAGAGTGCTACCTAGGTAAGCAACTCAATCAAGGTATGAGTCGTTTATCATTTGAACTCGCTAATTATAGATTAGAGGTCGAAAAAGAGTTTCCACTTGCTGTCCAACATACGCCTAAGTCGGCTGCTGACGCCGCAAACCGCTGGATCAAGGCTTGCGAGGCAGAGCACTATCGGTGCTTAACTCAAGCTGCTCCACCGGAACATGCAAGAATGCCAACTCGGCTGTTGGATTTAGGCGACGCCAATTCAAGGGTTTGGCGCATCTATCAGGATCCAGGACATGTTCCATATGCTGCGCTCTCTCACCGATGGTCCTCCGACACGCCTGAACTACATACCAGCAATTACGAGAATTATTGCAATTCTCAGCCAGATAGCGCCCTGCCACAAAACTACCAAGATATTATTTCTATTTGCCGCGCAATACCTATCCAATATCTCTGGATTGATTCACTCTGCATTATACAGAATGACAACGGCAATGAATTTTCTAAGGAGGCTCCATTAATGTGCGATATTTATCAATATGCATTCCTTACACTATCGATCTGCTGGGACTTCCCAGGCAGTTCTATATTTCGCAGGTGTCAGCCCCGCAGTATACGCCGTCCTTTGTGTACTGGTTATCAAAAGCTTGACTGTGAAACGATGCCGGATGAGTGGGTATTTGTCGAAGAGAACACACCTATGGAATTGCGAGTCCATGTGAGTGGAGCACCCATCAACCAACGGGCATGGGTTTTACAGGAACGATGCCTTTCGAGACGGCTACTATACCTCGGAAACGATCAATTGTACTGGGAATGTGACGGATGCACCGGTAGTGAAGCCTCTCCTCACCTTATGTCCAAGGATGGGGGCCGTCAGTCAATTCTAGATCTTACTGGGTTTCACCCAGATATGGCCTGGAGTCAGACACTAACACAATATACCGGAAGCAATCTCACGTTCGAAAACGATAGGCTTGTTGCCATAGCAGGCCTTGCTAAGCTAATCGCCAGTAAGACTGGCGGTACATATCTTGCTGGCATTTGGCTAGACTCTTGGATGCAAGACCTGTTATGGGAGCCAGTGGAAGAAAGAGTTCGGAGCTCGAAACTGAAGCCCGGAGAAGTCATTATGGTGCCGCCCTCGTGGTCTTGGTTAGGATTTTCCGGATCGGTGATGTCAGGTATCATTAAGTGTGGAAGAGGACCCAGGATCTCAGCCGTGTCTCCTGGCTCATTCGAACCTTATGAGTACCAGAAATTGGCTCTTCTTAGCCAGGCTGTAGTCATTCCATCCAAAAGCGACCCTTTTTCTTCCTTCGAAAGAGCAATTTTGAAGCTTCGATGCCTGCTTTTTCCAGTGGCATTCGGTGGTACTCCCCACAAGGAAAAGCAACCATGGTTCTTCCGTCACGAATGGGATGTCAAATTATCTTCATTTGGGCTGGACTGTCTTCGGCTTCTTCAAGTTTCTGAACCGTTTGATGATATTTGCCTCACATTCCGATTCTATTTTAGCCAGGCAGTTAACTTTTCTTTACAATATTTCCTCGTCCCACTATATCTTCACCGGTATTCGAAGAACCATGAAGACCCACTGTGTGGTTATGGGCTTGTGTTACAGGAACTTCTAAGTGGTGGTACTCGACAGTTTATCAGGGTCGGAATATGGTCTGAGGATCGCCAGTATTCATCTCAGCTCAGCCCTATGATCAGCAACACAATCGTCAAACTAGGCATTAGAAAGAATTCGACCTTGAGTAATGGAAGGCTTACAGAAATTGAGGGCAATTTTGACTCAGAACTTTATGAGTATGTATCGCGTGATGCTGCGTCGGATGTGAAATTTCCTATGAAGGTCGTCAGAGGGGTGAAGGAGCATCAGCCATATTTTGGAGAAGTAGACGAGAAGGCTGGCGTTTCGGGGCCCGAAGCTACTGAACAGGAGGTAAATGAAGCAGATGAGGGGGAAGTGCTCTTTATACGCAACAAAATGGTCAAGTGTTCGTTGCTACCGCATTTCACTACTGCAGAATGGGGTACTATCTCCTTAGTATAGCAATTTAAGAAGCATCAATTCATTCATTTGGTAGGCCAGTTCAATATCCCGCAAGATTGATCTAAGCCACTCAGCAAAAATACCACATGGGCTGATGGAGTTACGCGTAAGGGTTCTTATAGATGAGTCTTTAATTTGTTTTTACGTATCCAGACGGAGAGACGTAAAGGGTAGCCCTCCTGCACTTCTCAACTTTCAGCAGATCACTACATAGGATCACTTATAGTTGCTCTCGAAAAGAATCACAAAGCTACACCTATGTATCTCAAATCCTCTCAGAATGGTCTAATTATCTTGGGCTTTTGAGATTAAACCTGTGGAAGTGAGCAGTCGGCAAGCAGTTGCGAAGTACCTCATCCATGTAGGAATCGCAGGCACTGGTAATTTCTATAGTATTGCATCATTATTAGTTAATCTTCGCTGAGGGAGTAGAATAATGGGGTAGAGCCCAACGAAAGGTCGGCACGAACATCGATGACGTGGGCTATACCGTTAAACCCGTTATTTACAGTATCTTAACGTCATCAGACATTCAATCGCGAGGTCTGATGCTTGTATTTGCAGAATATTACGTGCTTGATATTTTTCTTTTAAAATTAAATCTGCCCATTTTCTGTCTCTAAAAACTTGCTGTGTTGAACAATTATACTCTCAACTTTATTCATCTTCTATTTTGACTAGGGTATTGCATGAACCTTTGAGCACTGTCGTAACTATGGCTACACGTGAGTGAAAGCTTTGAGCAATAAGCCGTGTGGACTGAAGACATATTCTAACTGACTTCAAGACCACGCGAAGAATGAAGTCCTCAAGGCCGCGGCGTTATTCGATGTATCGCACATCACTGCCGTCGTGACAGGCGGCGCAACCGGTATTGGATTAATGATAACCCAAGCACTGCAGTCCAACGGAGCCAAGGTCTACATCACAGGTCGTCGCAAAGAGGTTCTCGAACAAACTCAGAAGACGTACGGTACAGGCCCGGGAAGCATTCATGTACTCCCTGGTGATGTTAGTGAGAGGGATGAAGCTATCCGTCTCGCAGAGGAGGTAGGCAAGAAGGAGCCGAATGGTATTCATCTGCTGGTCAACAATGCCGGTATTGCAGAAGACGACAACACCAAGTTCTGTAAGTGAACCCATTCGTTGCACAGGAGCTCGTGCTTATGCGGGTCTTGTTTTAGCCTCAGCTGGTGAACCCGATACGTCCGACGCCAGGGCTCTTTCGGAGCACTTCCTCAAGACTGAGCCACAGCAGTGGGCCGACACACTGAAGACAAACGTGACTGGGCCTTACTACATGTCCATGGCATTCCTCCCACTACTCGCTCAAGGTCGTGAGACTACGCCGGGTTATTCATCCCAAATCGTTAATGTCTCCTCGATTTCGGGAGCCATGAAAGGTTCCAGCATGGGACAGCCAGCCTACGCCACCTCCAAGGCTGCTCTCACCCACCTCAGTCGCATGATAGCTACTCTCACCAAGGACGTCAAAGTGCGAGTCAATGTTATCGCACCAGGGCTGTTTCCCAGTGAGATGACTACTGGAGAGTCTGATGAGGGTAACAAGAGCAACATCGATAAGAAGATGACTAACCCAGCTGGGCGACCTGGTCACGACACCGATATGGCTGCGACTATTCTTTTCCTTGCTGGAAAGGGTGGCTTGTTTTATAATGGCCAGATTGTTTATCCTGACGGAGGTAAGTTTCCTATTAATCGATTTATGTTTAGTCTCGTTCTTACCTTTTCCTTAGGTTCGACCCTGATCAACCCAGCAATCGCAAATTGAAACTGTTTTAGCTGAGAAAGCGGAACTAGATAGCTATTACACCATGGCACATGGTGTTGACAATAAACACGGTCTTGGTATCATAAGTTGAAAATACGTTGTTTAGCTATTAAACTAAGTCTGACTATAACCTCCAAAAACATGAAGCCCTGTTATATCAACTTCAAACCTGCTCGTTTTCTTCAGCAATAGCTCGAGACTTCTCAGCAGTAAGGTCGGCACCCTCGGCATTGCGTCGGAATTCCTCCTCCTGCAGTGTCAACTCTTCAGACAGTTGACCGTGGGCCTTCCACACAGGTTTGATCTCAAAGAGGCGGTCCATGGTGTCAAGAGGCAGACCCTTGGTCTCAGGGATGAAGAAGAAGACGAAGGTGGCAGAGAGGATCATAAGCGACGCGAAGAAGAAGTAGACGCCGTAGCCCATCTTGATGAACATCTGGGGAGTAAACCGAGAGATGATGAAGTTCCAGAACCAGTTGTTGGCAGCAGCGGAAGCTTGGCCGAGTGATCTGCAGCATGTTAGTAAGGTGTCTAAATAGAGAAATGATGGAAGAAACGTACCTGGAGTTCTCGTTGAACATCTCAGAGTTGAGGACCCAGGGGATAGGGTTCCATGTGGGAGAGTAAAAGGCAGTCCAGAGGTAGAAGAAGAAGACGGCAGCGATTCCACCGCTTGACATCTTGGGGGCGTCAGCTCCGTCGGCAGCGGCAGCAGCAACCTTGGCAGCGGGGTCTGCAATCTTGATATAGGCTCCGATGAACCACATGCATAGCGAACCACCAACTGAACCGATAATAAGCAGCTTTCTGCGACCCACAGTCTCAATCAGGAACAGGATGAAGATGATGGTGATAGTGGTTTTGACGACACCGAAGATACCGGTGGTCAAGAAGGAGGTGTTGGTGCCCTGAATGCCGATGCTCTTGAAGACAGTAGGGCTGTAATAGTTGATAGCGTTGATGCCGGAACCATTCTGCCAGAGGAACATCATGCCGCCGAGGAAGAAACGCCATTGGACCTTGCGGCTCTTGAGCGCAGTGAAGGGCTTCCAGAAACCAGGACCGACTTCCTTGTTATAGCGCTCGAGTTCCTGGTCGATGTAGCTGACTTCTTCAACGAGGTAGAGGTCATTGGCGGGCAGCTGTCTCAACCAGCACAGGTTCTTCATGGCTTCCTCACGACGACCCTTGGAGAAGAGCCAACGAGGCGACTCCTTGATCCAGAAAGATCCGAAGAGCAGCAGACCCGCGGGAATGAGCTGAACGGCAAAGGGAATGATCCACTGCTTGTGGCTGGGCGCCATGGTCTCAGAAAGTCCATAGTTGATCCAGAAGCCGACAAGGCCGCCAATCTGCCAGCCAAGCTCGTAGATACCAACAAGGCGGCCGCGAATAGCAGGAGGAGACAGCTCAGAGCAGTAGATAGGAACCATATTCGAACAAGCGCCAACACCAACACCAGCGAGAACACGACCGCCGATAATAAGTCCCAAGCCACGCTCAGCGTTAGCGCCAAGCATCATACCCGCACCTAGCATGAAAACAAAGCTGAAAGCAATAAGGGAGTATCGTCGGCCGATGAAATACGAAGTGATGTATGCGAATAGACTGCCGAAGAAAGCACCAGCTTGATAGACGGAGACGATGTTGGACTTGAGAAGAGCGAGGTCATTGGCTTCGTACGAGGCAAAGTCGAATTCCTCTGTGAAGCTCGGCAGCGCGATCGTCGTGCCGATAAAGGCGGAGTCGTAGCCGATCATGCATGATGCGAAAGACGCGATGGCAGCGCAGGTATACACGCGCCAGTTGTAAACAGACTTGGGAGTCGGCCTGTCCTCATTGACGGCGAAGATGTTGTTGATGGAGATACCCATGATGGAAATTGTCAGCCAGCCAGCTCGAGAGTTGGTGTATCTGTGGATGAGGAGATGAAGATCTGGGGTTCGAAATTTTAAGTATGGGGAAGAGCAAACAGCGCTTTAATATATGCGTCTGGTCCAATAGCCACGAACCAATTACAGCACCGTCTGCGCTTGAAAGTTTATCCCATCCCTGGTCGTAGTCTTGGACTGGCGCGTCTTAGCGCGTGCTGTGAGATGTGCGGAGAAGGGCTCGTGGTAAGACTAGAAAGGTCGAGATTCAGAAAACCCCGCATACGCTGGGGTAGCGCCAAGGGAGATTTTTCGCTCTAACCGGAACTCGGGACCATGAGTAGCGTAGATGGCTAAGAGTTTACCCCCCCTGCGCTATGTTGGAGTTGTCCTTAATTTCCGTATTCAGCCTTGGAGGATTGGAAGCTGTCGTCTGCCTACATTGGGAAGTTCTGGGGTTGGCAACCAGATTCTGGGGACCCCGCATGAAATTAAACTAGTGGGGTAAGTAATCATCCCCACGCATCTGCTGATATAAAAGATTCGTCGTAGGCTCGGGGGTAAGTGTTGATCCCTCTATGCCATTTCACTCCTTGGATAAGTGCCAGCAGCAAGTGCCAAGTGTTGACCAATTTAATGTGATGCGTAAATACTCAGAACTATGAACAGTTGCTTGTATTACCTCGGATAAAAAGATATTCAATGGGATTGACCCAAAATGTGCAAACAACTGCAAGTTGATGGTGGAGCCGGCCAACCTCCATCATGCGACTTGAAGATCTTATCAAGGAACAAGAAGGACGATTGACAGGTATGGATCTCAAAACCAGGAGCCCGTATTGGATAGCGACTGTGGAGACAAGGGAAAGGATCTGGCGAGGTCAGGGGACATCGGTAGATTGAACCGATTGCGTTCCTAAACGGGTGCATTGCACCGTCGGTCATGCTTGTTTGCCGGTATACGGTAGATGGCAGTGACCTACAGTGTCTAGACCCCCCAGACCCCTTCCCCAGAGTTTATCCCCAACGCTAATCTTCCCCACCGGCTTTTGACTTGTGATCGGCTCTGGTGGAATTGGGGGAGATTACTGGTTTACTAGCCTGAGTGTGAGCTAGCTATTGTAACAAAGCTCAGGGAACTTAAAGTGGATAAAGAAATAAGAGAAGTCTAGTAACGAAACCAGTAAGCGCTCCTAGCGTTGAGGTCAGTAATGGTTGGCCTTGTCAATGTGTATGGTGTTGTACGCCAGAGAGATTTGACTGAGTTCAATCATCGTAGCAACTAATATGGCAATGATTTGTCTTGTTACGGCGCAACAACTAGTCAAGTTGAGAGAGGACTTTGAAAATTACATGTCTCTACTATTTTATACTCTGAAGATTTATCGGAACCACGGCGAATGGCTCACAGATACAGAAAGAGGCCATATGACTTTGATAACGAGATGATGTAGGGTAGGACAACAGTACGCGACGGACTCCCTACCTTAGTCTTGGCAAGACCCATAAGGGTTGGGGATTTCTAGCTCCACTTATAAGAGGGTCGGTAATGAAACGGGTCAGATACTTCACGTAGCTTAATTGAGAATTAAGAGAGTAGTTCAAAGTATTTGCATAAATGGTATTCTATGTACAATGGACTATTAAATTAACCGGTATATCGAAGTGAAAACAGGCCCCGCTCAATAGAGCTAACTAGAATGTTGCCACTCTGGAAGTAGGGGTAAACAGACCAAGCACCATAAAACTCTGCCTCACCACCAACAGCATCATCCTCGGGATGAACGTCAAAGAAGCCAATCTCCTCAAACAGAGCACCAGTGTCATCTTGAGCAATTGAAGACACATTCACCATGCGCAGACCAGATCCATAGTTGGCCTGGTATGACACGCCACCAACAACATACTGGTTATGATCGATAGAGCGAACAGGGCTCTTGTATACGCCACGGAAGACGGGGTACTCAAGGTCCTGGATATCGACAATGTATGTGGTGGTGTGCTGGTCAGCTGCAGGACCAGTCTTTTCTTGCTCATCAAGCTCGTCGTCGAGGAGGAGATACTTGTGATCCTCCGTCAACCAACCCTGGTGGGTATATGTTGCGCCGTTATATGTAGTGCGTGACAATTGGCGCGGAATAGTACGGCGAGAAATATCAACGATAGTGAGCGCATCCTCATTATAGTTGAAGCAAATCTCACGACCCTGGAAGGCCTTCTGAGGACCACGGTAGATAACGCACTGCGCGTCGTGAACGTAGCCATCCGAAGCGACACATCCAGCATCCTGAGGACGCTTTGGGTTTGAGACGTCAATCATCCAGAGGCCAGCGCGGCACTTGAGATCGTAGGCTGTACCAACGGCGGCAATAAGCGCAGTCTCCTCGTTGGCGACGATGTTGTGGCTGTTGCCGAAACCGCTGAAGTGCGCGGCCAAGTCACTCCTGATGCTGAAGGTGGGGGGGTTCTTCTTATCGGTGTTGAGAAGCTTGGTGAGGTCAAAGATCTGGAGACCGTGGCCTGCTGCTTCAGAACCGATGTAGGCGTAGTTGCCGATGACCTTGATGTCGCGCCATGACGAAGCGACGGTCTGGGTTGGGAGGCGTCCGACGTAGGTTAGGCTACCGTCGGGGTGGACTTCTGCGAAGGCCGTGCCGTCTGATTGTCCGAGAAGGGCAAACTCGCGACCACTGGAGGCATGTGTCCAGCCTAAGAGGATCAGTTAGCAAAAGGAAGCGTCACAGAATAAAAGGAACTCTGGAACATACCCCAGACATCATTGCCGACGCGTGTTCGGCTACCCATATCCTGGTGGCGCAGGAAACCCAAAAGGTCAATCTTGTTACAAGAGTAACCCCCCGCCTTGCCATCAGAACAAGGTGTGCCAGAGCTGAGCACCTTGTAGCGATCTTTGTCAAAGACACCAGCCGCAGCCTCACTCTCATGAAGAGCCATCTTGCGCTGCTTAAGCTCTCCCATGCCAATGGCATGAGGCGCACTCTTGGCACGGAGGTAGTCTTCATTGTATTTGGCCGTGTTGATCCTCTGGGTCTGTGCGACGGCAGAGCCCGCGAGGGTGGCTAGGAGGAGGGAGGTGATGCTGGCCTTCATGTTGACGGGTTGGGGAGGTTTCGAAGAGGTGATGAGTGAGAAACTGCAGAGCGGATATCACAAGGCATGGAGGGAGTCTTTATAGTCAATGTCAATATTGAGGTATGTTGGTTGGGATTGGGAAACTATCGACGATCATGCCCCGGATTGGAAGCTAGTTCTTTTGTTCTTGGAAGCTGGTCCTTTTGTGCTTGGCAGCTTATTCAATTGAAGAAGTATGCGATAAGGTCCTTGACTTGGTCCGGGCCAAGTTAACTCTATGGATACCAATACTACCTTGAATATTCGGAGTGACGATTAGAATCAAACATGCAGCATCGCTGACCACTGAGATGCCAGAGAACCCCTGGGATGATGTATATCGTATCTACTTAGAGTTAGTGACTATGGCAAAGGTTCCCCAGAAATATCGGGCCAAGGATCAAGATGAACAGGCACATAGATAGCCTGCGCATAGATATTCTTCAAGGCCACCAGTCATGTCTCGTGTTTTTCTAAGCGACTCGAGGCCAAGAATACGCCAAGCCTTGGTGCCGATGAACTACCAGATTCATCTTAAGCTTAATATAAATATCTCACGGGTATATCACACGGCCCCACCATGACCTTTCTGAGATGCCTATTCGGGATAAAGGCCCGCTTCTGGCCATGTGACCTGGAACTTTTACCAAGACAAAAGGGCGGTCTTGGCTCCAGTCTTTATCCTAGAGACTATCCTCTTGTCGTATAGAAGAGTAACGTGCTTTGTCCCCGCTTGGTGTTCCCGAGCTCTGCGACATAGCCTCATGTTCTACCTCCTTCGACGTCGTTGCAGTGCACCCAGCACAGTTCATCATTTCGGGATCGTTCTTTGACAGAATTGCATCAATGAGGAATTGGTATAATCTCCAGAGAGCTGATAGGATGACTATTGTATTGATGATGACAGATACAATGAGCGTTGGTCCGCTTTTGAGACGAGGAATTTGGCAGAGAAATGTAGTCGAGATGACAGAGGGCTCAATTCCCAACTTCTCTTTCGACGAGTCTCTGGAGGTGAATGCGTGATGAGCTAACCCTTCTGTGGTGTTGACTCTAAGATTGTCACCCCAAATGGGTGTGCGATTCCGGATACCTTCATACCCTTCTGTGGATTGCGTCAAAAGCTCAACATTGTCAAGAATATTTGGCCCAGAGTCTTTCTGTCCAAGATCTGCGAGAATCGTGAAATAGAAGGCTTTAGCCAGGCTGTCTGCCGAGATCCAAATACCAGGCAGAGGCATCAACTGGTCACTATCATCCGCTTTGGAGAGCTTCTCGATCAAGTGTGTGTTGTTCATCTTCTCAGTACTGCAGTAATAAACATTTGGGGAAACACCATTGTTACTGAAAGGAACGAAGAAGCAGCTGACTTGGAAAAAGTCCAGCGCCTTGATATCCTGCACTGATGGCACGACCGTCTTTCTTTTCGTGAAGGAAATATGACCCTTGTAGATCGGAGGGACGTCTGTGTCATTCTCTCCCCGGAAGAACTTCTCGTTGGCAACGTGCATGTCGTTGGTCAAGGCGATTGAGTACCAAGTGAGAAGTGACTCTCCCCACCATAAGCTCGCCTTGGCCGTGTCATTCCGACCTGGGAATGCCGTGCCTACATCGTTATCGATACCGTTGACGTCGTAGGTAGTCGTCATGTTCACGGTCGTTGTGCCGCCAGGAGTGTCTACCTCACAGGATAGCGAAGCTCGTAACTTAGCACCCCATTGCTGAAGTGCGATCTGGGAGGCACTGCGATCGATGCCCTCAAACTCAATCGTGATACCGTTTACTGCACATGATTGGAAGGGGTTGTTGAGATAGGGCAATGAACCTAGCAGTGCATCTGGCTCTTTTGGATTTTCGCCGCGCCAGATCTTGGTGACGGTGTACTTGAGGGCGGTGTTGTTGGTGTAGAACTCAGTGCCGATGGGGATAGTCGTGGTGGAGCAGAGGGACTTTGTGTTTGCGGTGAGGAAAGAAGGCCAGTCTGAGAAAGGGTTACGGTTTTCGCTGGTCGTGTTGGGGTTGGAGGTGGCCATGGAAATAGTCTCGTAGCCTTGTGTCGCGACGCTCAGAAATGCGATAAGTGCTGTTGCGATTAATCCGCCAACAAGCACAACCGGAGTAAACCATACATATGGGTACGGTCTGCTGAGGTTGTATGAGAAATATGAAGCATGCATGGCGAGTTGCGGGTAACTTGGGTAAGTAATCTACGCCGCGGGAGGGCTGTTATTTTATTTATCAGCTAGTGCGTAAGACCAATTTTTATGCAGCCATTGTCATTGAGATGTTATAGCATTATCAGTGAGATTTCACTGGGGGCCAAAAAGAAGGGCTGTGGAGTTTCGCAGAGATATCCTCAAACACGGCACAACTAGATGCCGACGGGAAGGGTTAATAAAGACTTATGCTTAATAATTACCATGGGAAAGGTCATGAAAACCGTGGGGTTAGTGGCCGCGCATGAGGCGAAGTATGTAGAAGGAATATGGCCGCTTACAGTCCCGAACATAAATAGACATTTTAGTGCGTAACCAGTAACAGCTCGTCTGACCTCAGCGAAATCTATGCACACAGCCTCAAAATTACCCATGGAATTCTATATACAGTTTTTCGTCAGTATTTGCTAGGCAAATAACATTGCTGCATTCCAATGTTGACACTCAAAAATCCGGCGAAACTAAAAGGGTAGCGGTAACTTGAAAAATGTGTAATTAGGAAACGATAATGCTCAGAGCCATTTAGAATTGAAGAACCAGGCCGGCTCTTAGTATTAAAACTACTACATATGTCAAAAAAATACCCTTAGAGCATAGCATAGACAACATTCAGTATTGAGAGTCTGTGTCCACTCCAAGCGTGGCTTCCAAAAGGCCACTCGCAACCCATCAGACCAGTTCCTCCAGAATATCATCTCATCTACCAATAAAAAGTGCCAAGCTGAACTTAGTTCGATACGCCAACGGGGGTCATACAAACAAGAGCTTGACCAAGCTACAGGACGAAATGAGTTAGCATCTACTCTTTCCTGCCAAAGAATAAGACTTACCACAGGAAGGACACAGCATCGTGCTCGTTTACCACTGGCAGCACAGATGGCTTGGAAGTCGGCGGCATCGGTAGGAGACTCGGTGGCTATGAATCATGTTAGCTATGATATGTCCCATGAGATCAAGGGTATACTCACGTGAGTCGCATTCAGCGTCTGCAACCCCAAGAGCATCGAGGGAACAACACTCAGGGTTTCCATAGAGACTGTCGGGGCAAGGATCAAAGTTGGCGGCCGCTGCGCTGGTGGATGAGCTGGGAGCGGACTCTGTGGAAGAACCAGGGGCAGAGGTTGCCGCTGACGAAGCAGGGCTGGAGGTGGTGGGGTTGGCAGGAGAGCTGGTCTCTGCATCGCTTGTTGAAGGGGCAGAAGAAGAAGCAGGAGAAGTGGCAGGGCTGCTTGTATCTGCACCAGCACTGGAGGGTGCCTCAGACTGCGTGCTTGATGGTGCAGCTGAACTGCTTGCTGGTGCGCTAGCTGAAGTGTTCGAAGCAGCATCACTGGTCGTCGCCTGGCTGGGACTAGACGTCTTAGGAGCAGAGGACGATGGTCCAGGACCGCCATTGCTACTAGATGGAGCGGCGCTATCGCTCGGTCCTTGAGTAGCAGAGCTGCTGTCTCCGGGTGATGTAGAAGACGGGCTATTGGTCGTAGGCGGGACTTCGACAATAACGGTTGCTGGACCAGAGCTTGCGGTAGGAGAGATAGTAGTCGTGGAGGGCTCACCATTGCCATCGTCTCCAGTGACAGTGCGGGTAACAAAAGAGGCGGGAGTCGAAGATGAGGCAGGGCCAGCAGGAGAGCTAGAGGGTGGAACCTCTACGATGACAGTGCCTGTGCCAGTTGACCCAGATGGTGAAATAGTGGAAGTAATGGGATTATCTGTTGGGTTGAGGGTAGTCTCAGTGGTGGTAATAGTGGTGAATGGGATTGAAGCAGGAGAACTGGAAGGGGGAACCTCCACGATGACAGTGCCTGTGCCAGTTGACCCGGATGGAGAAATGGTCGACGTGATGGGACTGTCTGTTGGGTTGAGGGTGCTATCAGTGGTGGTAATAGTGACAAAGGGGATTGAGGAAGTAGATGAACTTGAAGGCGGAACCTCAACAATGACAGTGCCTGTCCCTATTGACCCAGACGGGGAGATGGTAGATGTGATAGGGTTATCTGTAGGGTTGAGGGTAGTTTCAGTGGTGGTAATAGTGACAAATGGAATTGAGGAAATAGATGACGCCTGGGAGCTTGGCACGATTACAATAACAGTGCCTGTACCCGTTGACTCAGATGGGGAAATAGTGGAAGTGATAGGATTGTCTGTTGGGTTGAGAGTACTACCGGTGGTGGTAACAGTGACGAAAGGTATAGAAGAAGCTGGGGAGCTCGGCACTATAATGATAACCGTGCCAGGATCGGTAGGGTTACCGGGAGGAATAGTGCTTGTGCGAGGGTCATCAGTTGGAGAAAGGTCTCCTGTAGTAGTGACGGTAACAAATGATGCAGAAGGAGAACCAGTATTGGTGTTTGGAACCTCAATGATGACACTGCCGGTTGCCCCCGGCCTATCAGGGGTGATAGTTGTGGTAGTAAGAGAAGGAAAGTCTCCAGTGGTAGTGACCGTGACATAGGGGATAGAAGAGAGAGGAGCCCCATCAACTCCAGGAGCAGATGTTGGGACCTGAACGATTACAATACCAGGCTCACCAGGCTGAGTTGGGGGATAGGTCTTGGTGACAGGATGGTTGCCAATATCATCAGGGTTCGCAGGAACGGTGAAAGTGAGGTAGCCTCCATTTGGAGGAGAGCCGTTGCCGTTGCCATTGGTAGCACTACTTGAGAATGATTAGTGGGGTTTAATACAACTGTCGATAACATGAAGAACGAACCTAGTCAGTGTAGTCAAGCTTGTTGAGACATCAGTCAAGACAGTGCTCAGAGACGTAGGAGCATTGGTGACATGCACAACATGGCCATCATCGAGGATAATGTCAGTGTTGGCAGGGAAGTAGGAGTCAATGAGGATAGGCTGCTGGAACTGATATTCAATAGGCTGAAGGTTGATGATGGTAGAGCAAAGAGGATCGGCAGAAGCTTGGGCGAGAGCAAGCTCCATCAGAGTTGAGGCAACCACGACAGCTTTGGACTTCATGGTGATTATCGAGTGTTCAGGGGAAGATAAATAAGCGAGCGATTGGAAGGAAACGAGTGTAATCAGAAACCGACGAGAAGATGCCGTTGAGATTCAAGTGATTGCCACTGAAATCATGCTGAGGACGAGCTGTATATACATGTCCAAACCAGTGAGCCCAGATGTTGATTGTTGAACAACAACAACGCACGACATTGAGGTAATTTCTGATGTTTGAGTTCACAAATGCCGACACGACCACCATGACCCGACTTCCAACCGCAAAAGCGAAGCCTTTCAGCTCCCATCGCAAAACTTTGTCTCTTGAACACCCAACTATTGACACTATCTCCTGCGTGTCTCACATTCTCTCCGCTAAGCGAGGTCCCATCGGAGATATTAGCCGCCGATCACCTTCCCCAAACAGCTTTGACGTGGGAACCGTTATGCAAGGCAGAGATATCAGTATTGCCTCGTTCGGACGGTTCAACAGGCATTAAGCTTTTGCTTCAGCTGCATTGTGCATGTTTTGGTCTCAAAGTCGGAAGTGTCGTGATATAGAGTGGTATGGAGGTGCGAGGGTAATTTTAGCAACTTCTGCTTCTCGAGAGGTAAGCGATATATAATACTTGAAGGAAGGGATGTTTTCGCAACCGCAGACATACAAGTCCTTTGACAACTTTCACTCGTTCACACATCCAGTCGCTCGCTTCGTCACTCGCTTCAAAATGCAAACCTTCAAATCCCTCATCCCCTTCCTCTTGACTGCCAGTCTTGCAGTCAACGCAGAGACAACCTCCTGCGTTACCTCAACCAAGACATTTCCCACCATCACCTCCATCATCGTCGAACCGACCAGCACTTGGTCCGGCAACGGCACAGGTGGTGGTCCTCAGACCGTGTATACCACTGAGTATCACGAGTTCTGCTCCACAGGTCTGCGTCTGCACACGTACACCATCACTGAGGCTTGTCACAAGGAAAAGTGTCAGCCTCGCACTACTGGTGTTCCACCTGGCTTTACCTCAACTGTTACTGTTTGTAACTCTTGTGGCGAGAAGCCTATCACTGCGACGCTGACTGTTCCGTGCCCCGAGGCTACTCCTACCAAGGGCCCTGGCAAGCCCTCTAAGCCACAGGCCGAGCACTGTGAGACATGCCACGCTCAGGGTGAGCCTTCTGGCAAGCCTCCGGTTCAGCCACAACCTGTTCCAACTGCCCCCAAGCCTCTATCTGCTAGTCCTTCTCAGCCCCCCAAGCCAACCAACAACCCTGGCGAAGACAAGCCAGAGAACCCCAACTCTCCTGCATGCGCCACTTGCGTCGGATCAGGAAAGCAGTCTCAACCCCCTGCTCAGCCCAACCCTCCCGCTGCATGCACTACTTGCGGTGCCGGAGGAGAAGCTCCTCAACCCCCTGCCTCCCTGGCAACTTCTGTCGTGCCCGGCCCCTCTGGAGAAAAGCCGGCTACTAGCCCTACGAGCCCTGCTCCCGGAGAACCATCTGCTATCACTGCTGGCGCTGCCAAGGCCTCTTACGTTGAGCTAGGTCTTCTTGGAGTCTTTGGTTTTGGTTTCATTCTGTTTGGGATCCCTCTCTAGATCATCTTAGTATAGATTGACCGTCTGAGTTATGTGGCTTAAAGTGGTTGAGGTGGAGGTGACTTCAGTTGGGTGTTGTCAGGTTAGGGAACATGTATCTGTACAACATGTGCTTAATCCCGAGTTTGGCTACTTGATCTAAGGATTTAATAATTTACCTTCTTGTACATACAGGCATGTTAGCTTCATAATTTAATCATCGAATCGAAAAGACTGTGTCAATATTGCTGAGTATGGGAACTCTTACTGGCCTTCGTATGCAATGCGTTGCAACAGCGTACAGCTCTGCTGGTACTCCTAGGTATACACTAAGCGATACACAACAGGGAATATTCTCTTGAATGCAGCAGTGATCATCAACTAGTATTTCCTTACTGCCACTAAATGCTATCTAGACGTAGTTTTCATATTGAATTAAGTAGAGATCAACAATTATTCTCTTACATCTGAGACATTGTCAAGGGAGAAGCTGTCAGCCGTGTTGCCGGTAACATCGTGGCGTGGGGAATTCTCGGTGACTCCAATTAATTATATGGAAATTCTCCGCATTTAAGGACAAGATCGGCGGCTAGTTCCTGGTTTTTTCTAAGACATCGGCACGGTAGTTGCATGAGGCATGCCGTTAGTTTGGATCGAGTAAGTAACAGCTGATTCATGACATGTCCCTCGCAGCTTCGGCAATTGGTTGTTTGTAATAGCGAGTTCCGAATCTCGATTCAAGGGGAACGAACTCCCTGCAGTTTCATTTCTTGGGGCTATCAATAATGATATTAATTCCTTGCACCTTTATCCCGTGTCTCAGCCTTGACAGCACAGCGTCTGGTGGAAAGCTCTGTCTGGGTTATTATTCTTATTTTATTTTCATCTCTTCATTCAGAACTTAACCTCCATGCTGAGAACTTAGAGTTGAGTTTATAAGAGATTTTAAATCTTATGTTAAACTGATTGAATTACTGCTTTGCTCTTGTAAGATTACGCGAGGTCCATCGGCCAACCTACACCATAGGTTACTAAATTAAACTTGTTTATTATTCTCTAGAAATTCAATACTCTGGGGTAGGCCACCTTTTAGACATTGGGACATGATGATCTGCAATTGAATCAAGTTAGTGTCACGTAGCTTAACAACCCGGTTGACCTTATCGGGGACACGCTCCATCCTCGTGCATTAAGAGAGGACGATGCACAGCTGAGAAGCATTCCAAGCTTCCACCTCCCTCGTGCAAAATGCCGGAAACAGAAGTCATCTTGTTCAACTCAGAGATGTTGAGGAACGGAAGGTTGGGAAATGATATCCAGAATACCTCAGAGAGATGACTTGTCTTGGAGCTCTTGAGCATCTTTTTCTATAAAGACTGCATCTTGCGCCAGCTTCCCAGATATTTCACCACCATCACTCAGCATTCAAACAATCCATCACGCTCACTCTTCAATCTTTACAATCCAATCTTTCAACACCGCAACCATGCAGTTCTACGCCATCGTCTCTCTCTTCCTCGCCGGCACCGCCTACGCCGCGCCCGCTACCTCCTCCAACGGCTACGAGGCTTGCCCCAGTGGTGGTCTCTTCGGCAACCCCCAGTGCTGCAGTCTCAACCTCGTTGGTGTCCTCTCCGGTGACTGCCGCTCTCGTGAGTCAAACCTCAATACTTTCAAGACCGACAGTCGCTAATAATGATAATAGCTACCAAGACTCCCAACAGCGCCAAGGAGTTCCAGGAGATCTGCGCCGAGTCTGGCCAGAAGGCTCGCTGCTGTGGCCTCTCCGAGATTGTAAGTTGTTTCTGTTCTACTTTCACGGTAACATAAATGCTGACCAGACTATAGCTTGAGCTCGGTGCTTTCTGCCAGAAGCCTGTCGGTGTTGCTGCTTAAGCACTTTGTGGGCTTCTCACCTACTGGGGCGAAGGTGTTCGAAGTTGTCGATGTGTACTAATACTCGGGGAGGATACTGGAAACTGCAAGTAACTATGGAGTCTACTAGAGATCGATCGCATGATTAGGTAGCCAATCAACAATCCTAGTTATCTTTGCCACATAATGCGTTTCCCACCAAATCAAGCTGCGCGGTTCACGTTGCATGCTTCTGCAATGCCGATCACCCCTAAAATACATCTCTTAATTAGGATGAAGGCAAAAATTTGCTTTCTCGTATATGCCTATGATAACAGCCAATACCATGAATATTAACAGCTGAATGCATTTCCCGTTTTGCGCCTCTAAAAGACATAATTGTCTGGTCACGTGGTTTTAGATAGATACGCACACATGTCTGCCCAAATCGTCTTCAGTAATGCCAAAAGGCTTATCGTTTTCGAGCATAACTAAGAATAGCGATCAATTACTCAGCTAGAAAGAAGTGGCCGGCTCGGTGTCCGGTAGTCATCGTTATGATAAGTAATGGGGGCTGATAAGCTAACGATGCCGGGACCGGGACCGGCTGGCAATTACCCATTCAAGGAAGCGGGGAAGTGCCGGAGCTCGTATGGAGTGCAGGTTAGATGATTACTCGAGATTCATGACAAACCTTTTACTGACTAACGACCGGCTTAGATAGAAGACAAGAGAGTAATGGAGCTAATGACCACCGTTGTTGTATCCGGTCGTCCACAGACTGTAACAGACGACTGTTACCGCACATTGTAACAGAGCCGGTCGCACATTTCATCTTCAATATAGTATCTCAATTTAGACGATGGGTAAATTATATAAGTCCGTTCGGTGTCCAACATAACATTTTGTATACCCTCATCGACTTTAGTATTTGAGTATTCGCTCTTCATAGTAGCACCATGACACGAAGCTTCCCTTTCAAGGTCTCGACCCTTTTCAACTGTCGATACATTTTGACTAAAGACTAACAAGTGCCTGCAGCTGGACGATCCGTCCCTCCTTCACGAACAATCACTATTAAACGGCCAATGGGTCCAATCCCAGTCCGGAAAACGGTTCGACGTTGAAGGTAAGCTCAGGCCAATTCCCAGAAAACGAATAAGAACACAAGCTCATACGATCTTTTGTAGATCCTGGCTCCGGTCAGATTTGGGCCACTAGTCCCACCAACGAAGTCACTGATGTTGACAAATATGTTGAGTCGTCAGACGCTGCCTTCCAAAGCTATCGCCATATCAACCCTCGCCAACGAGCCAAGATTCTTCTCAAGTGGCATGAACTCATCACCAATGCACGACAAGATATCGCCAAGATCGTCGTCTTTGAAACCGGCAAACCTATGGTTGAAGCCCTCGGCGAGGTCGATTACGCCCTTGGCTTTGCTTGGTGGTTCGCCGGCGAGGCTGAGCGTATCAGAGGCTCTGTTGCCCAACCTTCTATATCTAATCGCCGAACTTTTGTCATCAAGCAGCCCATTGGTGTGTGTGTTGCTCTTGTCCCTTGGAACTTCCCGGTTGCTATGATCATCCGCAAGGTTTCGGCTGCTCTAGCTGCAGGATGCAGCATGATCGTCAAACCGTCGCCCGAAACACCTTTTAGTGTTATGGCCCTGGCAGACCTCGCCCTTCGCGCAGGTCTACCTGCAGGAGTGCTGAACGTTATCTCAACCGATAACGCCAATACCCCATCAGTTAGCGAGACACTCTGCAAGCACCCGCTCGTCCGCAAGGTCACCTTTACGGGTAGTACCTCTGTAGGCAGTATCGTCGCAAGGCATTGCAGCGAAGGACTTAAGAAGGTCACTATGGAGTTGGGTGGAAATTGTCCTTTCATCATCTTTGATGATGGTGATCTTGAGCAAGCAGTTGCAGCTCTGATGATACTGAAGTGGCGAACAGCAGGCCAAGCATGCACCCATGCCAATCGAGTCTATGTCCAGAGCGGCGTTTACGACAGGTTTGCGCAGATGATGGTCGAGGCGACCAGCAAGCTCTGCGTGGGCCATGGATCTGATTCTTCTTCTACTATGGGACCCCTTACCACTATTCGGGGCGTTGATAAGGTCAAGACACATGTCCAGGATGCTGTCAGCAAAGGCGGCAAGGTCCTTTGTGGAGGTAAACAGCCAGGGAATCTCAAGGGATACTTTTTCGAGCCCACTATTATCTCAGGCATGACCTCAGACATGCTCACAACTAAAGAAGAGATCTTTGGACCTATACTGGGCCTGTACAGGTTTGAAACCGAAGAGGAGGTTGTGAAGAAGGCAAATGATACATCGATGGGCTTGGCGTCTTACTTCTTCACCAAAGACGTCTCCCGAACATGGAGACTTTTGGAAAGCTTAGAAGCTGGAATGATCGGGATGAATACTGGTATGTTTCTTTCTATAATTCGCTTGTCGGTTGATACTAACTGCTGCTTGCAGGAAACGCCTCTTGTGCCGAGTCTCCGTTTGGTGGTATTAAGATGTCGGGCTATGGCAAAGAAGCAGGCAAGGATGTGGCTATTGAGGAATACCTGATCCAGAAGACAGGCACTTTGACTATTGACGATGGACCCAAGTTGTGAGCTGATTGGTTGGGGAGTAGGCGAACCTTGTTGGAAATGCAAAAAGTCGTCGTTAATTAGATGAAGGTTTAGTTATCTTGCATATGCTCATGCATTTTGAAGCAAACCTTGATCTCTTTTTTCTCTGAGAGTCAGCTTTCAATGATTAGATCTGTGGACTGGCATGTCTTCTCATTTTCAGCAGTAAGGCCCATTAAGTCTTGAGGAAAGTGATTTTGCATCAAGGTGACAAGCGTAATCTAGAAGTCTGTTGACACCACATCGACTGCCGTTCGTGTTCATCCGCGACATATCTAAAGAAAGTAATACTAACGCCGTTTTATCCACTACGGTGTTTGCAATGTACTCTGTATAGCCGTACTGCCAATCATCATGCACGTAATAGCTAAAGTAAATAACAAATCTCATTCTGGGGAGCGACATCTAATGACGAAACATCCATAGCAATACATAATTGCAACTCAGTCCTACTCATGAATCCACTAACACTGCGGACTCCTGTCCTTCATTTCTGAGCTCTCAAGTGACCTGCTTGTTATCAGGTAAATCGATAACTGGCTCTACATCTATATCCGTTGCAGCGGGGGCTTCAGGAACTAGCCTAATCAGGAACACCATGCAGGGAACAGTAAGGCACAAGATCGCAGCATGTACATAGAAGGGAATCCTGGCGTCGGCGCCGCTGTGAGAGTTTATCGCGTAAGAAACCGTCTGTCCAGCCGTCTCAAAAGCCCGGAGCAACCCGCCAGAGCGGGCAGAAGATCCGGCATCGGTGGAGAAAGTGCCGAGTATCCAGTATAGAGATAACTGGCATACGTAGCTAGTTGACTGCATTATCAGATATGGGAGGTAGGCCTCGGCCCATCTCCTGGTGTTGCTTTGAGAGAATCCTCGTTAGTAATTAGTGCAAGAGATGATACGGGGTCAAGGACGAGCATACGTTTCATAGTCCAGGGCGTTTTCGAGTTTCCCACCACCAAACTTCGCATACTCGATACCAATCCAGATGAAGCATGCTGCCTGTGGAATCAGCCAGCAGGCAAAAGAGATCCATGCTCGCTTGGTCTGAGACCAGCGGGTCCTGTCTAGAAGCTTTCCATAGGCCATCACCTCGATGATGGAAAGGGTCGCTAATGGGTGGTACCAGATTACCATTTTGCGCTCAGGGTGACTTGATTGTGCACTTACGGTATAGGAGAGAAGACAATGCTCGCGCCCGCACTGAGAAGTGCAACGACAGATAAGTGCCCATGGTTCCGCCACAGAAGAAAGAGTAGAAGGCAGGTAAAGCCATGAGCCAGGTCTTTATTCTGACATCAGCCAGTGATCACAAGTAACAATACAGATCACCTCACCTTTCTGCGCTGTAAGTGCTTCCACAAAGCAGCAAACTCTTGCTTCCAGCTGGCTCTCTCGGACATGGAGACTTTAGTGCCATCAGGACGTCGGACACGTCTAGTTGGCGAGAGCAAGAAAGCCCAAACTAAGCCGGTACATTCTATCGCACTCTCGTTAGATGCTTGATAAACGGTCTTCGATGGATACGACTTACCGAAGGCAATAAAGACGAGGTAAGTAGACCATGCAACGCCGCCTGCTTTGGAGTCGCTGTGATTATTGGAAAAATTGATGGCGCCTCCAATAACGCTACCAGAGTTCCGCATGGCAGACCAGACACCTGGTTAAACTGTCAGTAGCCTGCTTATGCAGGGTTTTCAGGTTGCTCACCTAGATAGAAGCCCCTGTCGTTTGCGAGGGGATACGACAACATGGCCGTAGACTCTGCGACGTATAGAAAGCCATAGGTGAATCCTGTAAGTATCTATAAAGCCCATCAGCGATCGCAGACCGGATTTAGATATATGTTGCTGGATTTACCTTTGCAAAGATGAGATACCAATTTACACGATACTTTGCGCATACATAGTACGCAGAACCGGAAAGAGGCATTCCCACTGCTGCTATGATGCAGGACCACTTGATACCGAACTTGTTGATCAAGGGACCGCCGAAGAGAGTGAGTAGACAACCAGACGTGTAGTTCAGCGAGGTCGCCAAGTTTGCTAGATAAGGAGTGGAGAGACCGCCGCCTCCAAGGTTGGAAATGGCATCGGACATGGCTGGACCAACACATGAGAGACTGGGAGTATACAAAAATTAGTAATCGGTGGTTTTGGGGATGTGACGGACGGCTCACAGTCCAAGGAGAATCATCTGGAACAAAACGCTCCTGTAGAACTTTGTGAACTTTGAAGTGTTTAGGTAGCCATAGTCAATTCCTGCGTCGAGGACTTCGCCATCGACGTAACTAGTGGTTGGGGCAAGATCACTATGTGCGCTGATCTTGGCGTCGTCCTTCGGCACTGAAGTCGCCATGCTACAAAAAATAGTATTTAGTTTATATGATATGGCGAGCAGGAAGGGTTTCAACTCATATGCAATGATCCTCCTGGCGAAGGACAGTGATAGCATATATATCACACGTTATCAGCATACCAATTTAGGAGTACAACCTCACTGCTCATGGCGTAGGGTAGCATTGGGAGCGCTTCCCCTCGTTGGCCAGTTGGACTGCTTATCGCGGGGTATACCCAGATCTGGTTCAGCTATCAGGCACTAAATTGCCGTGTTATCGTATTGTGCTGATCGGCCGTGTAGGGGTATGTAACGCTAGAAAACCTCGCTCCCACAGAACTTAGCCGTCCATTTAGACCGGGCCGGTGACGCTGAATACGGTAATTCTCTAGTAGTTGTTTAGGCTTAGATCTTAGATCTTATTTCATCATAGCATGGTCTGGTGCAACATGAACGAGACATCCGTACTACATCATTATCTTTTCAGATAAACGGGCCGATCAACTGATCGCACGTTATCAGGCTTTAAATGCGCATTATAGAATTTTCATTTGTTCTAAGGTGCATCGTTGCTTGTAACCTCTCGATCTTGCTACAACGGTGGGTTACATTCACATCGTTTATAAGGAAATACCGGGTCAATAAAGTGGGGGGTTACGGACTGCTTACACCTATTTTACTCGACATCTCATTATCTTGTTTCTTCAAGAACAGATAACAACTAAATCAAGATATCTCATCCAGTCACAATCACCTACCATGTCGCCTTCCCCTCTTCCTGTCGACAACGCCACAACCTCCTTTTGGAGGTCAGAGCCGCATCCCCTTGATAATCATCGCTCAACACCTGAGCTCCCTGCACAAGTCGACATTGCCATTATTGGCGCTGGCTACGCAGGCGTCGCGACAGTCTATCATATTCTCGAGCAATGCAAGGTTCGGAGCGTCCCTGCGCCCAAGATTGTGATTCTTGAAGCTCGTCAAGCTTGCTCGGGAGCCACCGGACGAAATGGCACGTGATCCTCAATCTTATCACTGTAAAGTTCTACGTTATTAATCGTCAATACAGGCGGCCACTTGAAGCCCGATCCGTACAATAGACCTGCGAATCTTCTGGCTACTTACGGTATCGAAGCTGCGGTAGAGGCTGCAGAGTTCGAGGCCAATAATCTTGCTGCTGTCAAAAAAGCCATTGAACAAGAGGGCGTTGACTGCGACTTTGTCTACACTCGTGCTGTCGATGCGCTAATGTCAGATACCATACTGGACAAGATAAAATCGGGAGTAGACGCTCTCAGACAAAATGGCGTTTCTGTTATGCAGGATGTCTATTTTGCTGAAGGCGCTGAAGCTGAAAGGGTAAGCGATTTCCAATTTCCACTGGATACATGAACTGGTACTCACAGTCAGTGTTTTAGCTATCAGGGGTCAAGGGTGCCAAAGCCTGCTTCTCTTACACGGCAGGCCACTGCTGGCCATACAAGCTCATTCTCCAACTGCTGTCCAAGGCTGTTGATGCCAATGTCAATCTGCAGACCAACACGCCCGTCACTGACGTTACTGAAAACCGTGATAAAGACGGCTATCTGACACTGACGACTCCCCGCGGCGCGATCCGCGCTGCAAAGATCATTTACGCAACCAACGCCTACACATCATCCATATTACCGGAGTTTGCGGACAAGATCGTCCCAGTGCGGGGCATCTGCAGTCATATCAAGCCCAGCAAGACCCCGGCACCTTTACTGCCCAACTCGTACATTATTCGCTGGTCTGATACCAAGTACGAGTATCTCATCCCGAGGCTTGACGGAAGCATTATAGTTGGAGGGGCACGATCAGTGTACTACCATGATCTTGACAGTTGGTACAACAATGTCAACGACGACCAGTTAATTGAATCTGCAAAGAACTACTTCGATGGATATATGCAGCGTGTATTTCACGGGTGGGAGAACAGTGGCGCGCATACCTCCAAGGTGTGGACTGGAGGTAAGTCGACATACCTCTCTTGATTGAAGAGTTACTGACACTTGGACCAGTTATGGGCTACTCTTCCGATGGCTTACCCCATGTCGGTGCTGTCCCTGGAAGACAGAATCAGTATATGCTTGCTGGTTTCAACGGACACGGTATGCCGCAGATCTTCCTGTCAGCGAAAGGGGTGGCGTCTATGGTGATGGAGGGCTTGAGCTATGAGAAGACAGGTATACCGAAACTCTACAAGGCTACTCAAGAGAGACTGGATAGTCCCAACAACACTATACTGGACACCTGGAAGACCGTACAGAGGAGGGAAAGGGCAAAATTGTAGATAGGGTTTTGTAAGTAGGATCTATAGCAGACATACACATGGCGATTGTCGAGGACTACATCCTGGTCGTGAGTGAACTACTTGTTGCCCAATACCAATGTTCATCTCATTGTTTTCTTACCCCTCAAAGTCAAATCATTTACCGATCGTTCGGTACTTACTCCTCACTCTGTGAGGTTACATTACTAAACGTCGCCTGCACGAACCTACCAAAGAGGTCCTCAGCTAGCGTACAAATCCCACGCAACTTCATTCTGACAGAGCTAAACCCGAAGCAGTAATTTTGATCCGGTGGGTTCGATCGGCAGACCCTTTGGCGCACAACTGACCAGTATGTTGCATCAGTTCCCAGTCTATCTTGGTAAATGTTACCCAATCGCATATCTAAGCTTGTTCCCCGCTCTTAAGTCTGTTACTACAGAAGTTCTATAGGTAAAAACGCGCCCTCTTTCTACAGACTGATAAGATGAGAACAGAGCCGGCATCCTCGATCTGGCTTAATGCATAGAACCGTTATCTGAGAAAGTGTGATCCTTTCATAGCCAATGCTCGTGGACAAATCATCATCATCTGTCGTTGTCGGTATCACAGTGGCTAAAAATCATGAACTTGAGCTTTCCAGGACTTGGCAGCCCTGGCTGGTGGCACTGGACATAAGTCTGATTGATGCACTCATCAGTTTCCATCGTTTTAGGCTCTGGCTGACTGCATGGCTGGCCCTGAAACATATGAACCGGGGTATACATACATCGGCTTAGCCTTTCAAGGCCCCAAGATCGAATATGATGGGCAGGTATAGTGACGGCTGCTACTTTCATATGAGTCAAAATGCTGAGTTGTGAGAGGCGTCTGAAGGCCCCTCCTCTGGACCAGCTTCAACCACCAGTTTTTAGATATACAGAGATTACTGAAGATTTACCGAGCGTCTAGAAAGGAGCAAAGCTTTGGTTTTAGTGAAGGATGCTTATGGAGCTTATGATATGATTTTTAACAGCGGTAGGAGTATTGTCCCAGGTTCGGTAGATGTGGTATCTTCGTCTCATTGTACTCGCTGCACAAGGCCTCCCAACTGTTGTCTCAAAAGCCTACAAGTTACATATACGACAAAGAAGTTGCCAATCTGAAGATAGTCCTTAGAGGGCGTCATAGTCGTTCGTGTGTTAGCAACAAGGGGTCAAAGCCATAAGTGATCAGCCCGGTGAAAACATTCCGGTTCAATCATTAATGATAACATACCGGTCCGGGATCCTTTGAGCTGCCCAATGAGAGTCGGGAATCAAGTGACTGATTGATAAAGTTTCAAGAAACCTTTATGTCGCATGAACGCTTTAGTATTATGCGGGGAAGATACATCTACATGCTCTGATTGCTAGTGATAAACCTACTATTTAATCCCCGTCACAATATCAGCCAAACACTGTGCAGGAACCAAATTGGGCCTTATCTATCCTTTTTTCTGTATTAATAGCACTATCAAGATATCTCAAACATAATGGCAGCCCCTAACAAAAACGTTGTCTTCGATGTGGTCGGCACCCTTGTCAGCTATGAGCATCTCTATGCAGCCATCAAAAAGCGCCTAGGCGAAAAGCTTATCCCCCGGGGCATTCAGCCCACGCTTCTTGGAATATGCTGGCTAGAGATGGCAGAGCGTGAATACACATACCTATCTCTCCACGGCCATTACGTGTAGTTCCTCAAGCTTTTTGAAGCTCTGTTCTACCGTTATCTTCATTACGCTGGCGTTGAGAATCCCAGCTCCTTTGTGACCGCAGAGGATGTTGCCTATTTGATGAATGAGTTTAAGGAAATTGAAGCTTAGAGATGGAGCTGTAGAGTGTATCCAGAAGCTTCGCGATGCGGGGTTTACTGTCTGGTGCTTTACGACTGGCGATATCTCCCGTGTAGGGGGATATTTCTCAAAGGCTGGAGTTGACCTGCCGGCTGAGAATCTACTATCTTGTGACACGGATGGAGTGGCGAAGCCGTGTCCTGAGGCATATCGGCCTATTTTGAAGAGGCTCTCTACTTCTGAGTCAAAGCCTTGGTTCGCTGCTGCGCATCTTTGGGACGCGTCTGGGGCACAGTCTGCCGGGTAAGTGGTACTCTTCGAGGCGGTTGTTGTATGAAGTGACTAACATGAGGTGGTATAGGTTCAGGGCTGCTTATAGTATGGTATTGGAAGGTGAATATCTCTATGAGATCTATGGAGAGTTGGATGTGGTTGCCGAAACCCTACCTGCAATGGAGGACAAGATTATCGCGGCCAGTAATTAAGAGAGGCAACAGCTTAGAGTAGCCAACGGTAGAGATCTTGAAGAAACCCCTTTTTGGAGTTATTATATATATTTTTCAAAGAATAAGCAGACTCCTATATGACCAATTGATAAATTAAATAAATTACCATCATATCACAACAATCAAGCGTAACCGTCATGCGCCTCCTAGGGAATGCCTCTGAAGATGGAGTCAAAACCGTCAGTGACGCACTCGCAACAGTAGTGATTATGGTTGACTTACATTGAGGACCATTACACCGCGGATGAGGTCTTGGACTGGAGGCATCATCTTGAGAGCATCATGAACGCCAGCAGGAAAGCATCGATATTCGAAACACCACTGCGAACAACACCGACAATGATGCCAGTCTTCCCATTAGGCTTAGCTGACACAGCTGCTCCGGGCTTGGAAGTCCCCTATCGCCAGACGAAGGTGAGGTTGTTCACACCACGCTGGGTCAGCCAAGCAGAAGTCGCCCGCCCCAGCCTGCATGCGTGGGAAGGCGTTTGGAAACACACACCCAGCGAATTGAGAACACTCTCAACACCTTTACTGTTCGTCATGCATCAGATTCTATCAGCTACTTGACTCCCTCAAATAAGTGAAGTTCACGGATATTGATATTGGCTATTTTGATTGGCTGGCCACCTCCCACGCATTAATCATTCGATCCAACACCCTCACAAGCTCAATTGAGCAAGTCGTTGGCCCGAAGGATTCTCGGCATGGATCTCGGGTAATCTAATATAGCCAATCTCCCCATTTCTTTCCCATATGCCCCCATACGCCCCCATCTGCGTCGCCATCTCGCCGATCTCAGCTCAGGTTGCCATTTTCTTTCTTTTTCTTTTCCTTTTTGCATTGCCTCGGGAATCTGCTCTTGAATTAACTGTACTATCGACAGCACCTCTTTGTTCTGTGTCTCTGTCGCAATCATGACTCCTCCAAATCCACCTCGTAAGATTTTGATGGTCGTTACAGTCGGCGGCTACACTCACGCTAGTAAGACTCCATCGCCAGACTTTTATCTTACATCACTAACCCTCTATATAAAGCCCCTGTTCTGGAACTTGGAAAGGTTCTTGCTCAGCGAGGCCACGTTGTTGACTTTGCGACTCTTGAAGGTTAAGAGTCGTGGACCAAAGGCTACGAATACATCAGCCGGCTTCACCTCATGGGTCCTGGCCCTTCACAGGAAGATCTCGAAGCTCATTACCTCCGTATGCGAGAATGGGACGCTTCAAAGGGCTTTGCTGGTGTCATGGACTCTAAGTACCTGTTTGACTCATACTGGACGCAAACGTATCAGCATCTGAAGCGCATTGTTGATGATCCTGCTACAAGGCCCGATATGATGGTCGCTGACTTCTTCGTCGATGCCGTCAAGGACATTCAGTATCAGTATAATATCCCTATGGCCATGGTGTATCCCCAGATGCCGGCTTTCATGTGTCCCTGCTCTTACATCCCTGGCCAACTAGGGTTTCAGATTGAAGGGACGTTGACTTCTGAAAATGCTTCGATGTGGCTGCGTTTCAGAAACGAGCTTGTTGTTTTCAAAGCGTTGCCTTCCATCATCGAATGGGTCAAGTGGACCAAGAAGATGAGACAGGATGCCGGGGTGTATTACAGTCCACCAACATCAATCAAGCCTAATTATCTGGTCTTGATCAACTCATTCTTTGGATTGGAGGTGCCAAAAGATCTACCGCCGCTGGTTCAAGCAGTTGGCCCTATTCTTGCCGATACTTATCCTCACCTCTCAGAGCCGTATGAGGGTTTCTTAGAGAAGCATAAAAATATTTTGTACTTGGCTCTTGGCTCTTGGCTCTTGGTACCCATATCATCTTGTCCAACGACCATGCAGCTAAGCTGGCCCAAGGACTCTTCGCTGCAATGGACAAAGGGCTGATTGATGGAGTCATATGGTCGATCTCCGAGGCTGCACGTCGAGATATTGATGCCAGTCATGAAGTAGCTAACAAAAGTGGCAATCCTTTTACCTTTGCATCCTTATTCAAGGGTGAACACCCATTCTTTCTCATCACAGCCTTTGTACCACATCGTGCCATTCTAGATCATGATCACACAGCTATCTACCTAACCCACGGTGGTGGCTCCAATGCCAACGAGGGCCTATACCACGGAAAGCCGATGCTGGCGATGGGCTTCTTCTTCGATCAGATCTCCAACGTACCCCGCCTCGTCGCAAGTGGAACCTCTGAAGCCTTTGACAAGTTTCGCTTTATTCCCGAAGAAGTCTGCCAGAAGATCAAGCTGCTATCAGAAGATAAGGAGGGGTCATACAAGCGTAATTGCATACGCATGCAGCGCGTCGCCAGAGCCGCATCACGCCGAAAGGAACTTGGTGCTGATCTCATCGAAGAGGTCATGTATGATACTGAAGGACGCTTTACTAGCAAGAAGGAACTGCGACCGATGCATCTGCAGACAGCTGATATGCGCATGTCAACTTTCAAGGCTAAGAACTTGGATCTATGGCTTGTTGGATTGTTCATTCTGGGAGTTGTACCTCTGGCTTCTATCACTATTGGAAAGTGGGCTTGGACAGAGAGAAGGGCTATTGGTGACTGGCCTGGAGATATAGTGAAGAAGTGGATATGGTGATTACAAATATTGTTTCGAGAAGTATTAGGTTCTAGTATTTAAATATTCGATCTAAACGAATGACTGGTGGCCCATCATCTCCTCATCGTGGCAGCAGACCATTGTGCTAAATACCATATGGTACCAGACGTTCCGGTCCAGTGATACTCTACAGCTCACCTGGGTTAAACCGAGGCATCTCAAGGAAACGCTCAACCATGGCGTTGAAGGTCTTTGGGTCTTGCATAAAACTGTAAAAGAGTTAATGGATGTCACATAGATACTTGATGCTGTGACTTACGCAAAGTGGCTAACTCCGGGTAGGATAACGAGATCAGAACCCCAGATCTGACATATCGTTAGCAATAGAAGAGAAGTGAGCAACAGTTGACTTACCCAGCTATGAATCTCACCGGGAGTGGTGCGAGTGACAGCCTCCTCAGAGTCACCGTCGACAATCCACATGATGGGAGCGTTAGGATCAGAATATCGAGTAGGAATCTTGGAAAAGGATTTTGCATCCCAGTCTGGCAGAGTTCCCCACATCGTGTTCATCCTGTCCGAAAAGGCATCGAACGAACCCTTGGATGGCGAGTTCTTCTTATACTCCTCCTCAACTCTCTTCAAATACTCCAAGAACACGGGACTCTCTTCAGCTGTCGCGTTGATGTTCTTAGGGCTGTAGGTACCGCCGAATGCAAAGGTACGGTCGAGACGAGAAGTAAAGTTCATGGCGAGGTCGAAAGAAATGCATGCGCCGTCAGACCAACCAACAGTTGAGAACTTGTCAATTCCAAGATGGTCCATCAAGCCAATGACATCTTCAGTCATGAGGTCGTAGGTCAAAGGACGGCTTGTATCATCTGACGAACGACCCTGACCTCGTGAGTCGATTGTGATCAAAGTGTAGGGGTGATCCTTGAGATGGCGGATCTGGTTGGCCCAGTAATCACTATTCGCATAGCCACCGTGGAGAAAAACAACAGGGCTAAGGCCTTTCGCCTTAGTCTCCTCAAGCGGCCTTCCGAATGTCGCATACCAAAGATCAATGCCGTCAATCGGTGCTGTGCCCTTAAAGTTGGCCTTGGGCATAGGTGGAAGTTCGGGGAGCGTCTGCCAAGGCGCAGTATACTCGCAAGACTTTTCAGCCTTGGCGTCGAGTTTGATGCTGAGACCCGAGACCATGTTTGCGAGCATCAGCGCGGAAGCTCCGAGATGTGACCAAGAATACATAGTGAAGGTTTGCGTGACTGGTCTTGCGGCTGAAGATATTATAAAACGGTGATGAGATTGAAGGGGCTATGTGGAGCTATTTATCTTTCTTTAACATCCCAGAAAGTTAAAAATGCGTGATTCAGCCCCCCCTGGTCTTTTTGACCGCTCGGTTCGTGATTAGACTTTTTGCAGCAAGGATAGATGCAAGCTGATCTTTCAAGGATGTTTTAGCTGACAGTCTTTAACAAATATGTAATAGCGTTGCATGGCAGTGTTGCGCTGAAGATCGGCATTACGTGCCGCTGCAAACGAGATTTGATATCACGACATGTTATGACATGTTATGACATGAACCATGTTGCCAAGTGGTTGAGCTGACGTGCGACCCTGAACCCCATGAATTGACCTATCAGCGATTGACATCCCGACGAATCCGGTCCAGCTATCCCTGTAAGGGTGTTGAATGTGGGGGAATTAAAGAACGACGCTAGCCAAGACGGAAAAGGACGGAGAATCCGTGAATTGTAGATAGCTACAGGGTATGAAATCTAAAAGGTTATCTATCATAAAGAGCCGCCGGGCTGGGGCCAGATGATCGTTCCATCTTTGTGATAGCATAGAGCTGATTCTTATAGAAGAGGGAATAGTTACCATGCTATGAACCTGGTAGAACCTAACTGAATGTATATATCACGAAGGCTAAAACGGTAAAACTTGTGCGCTAACCTGCCAACCTATCAGAATATTGGTGTGAGTGGATCGCTTGCCTGTTAGCAAAGCTCTGGCAGATCTTCATCGACCTATTTATTGGACAACACAAGGGTCTTTTGACGGGACTTGATAGATAGTCTCTGTTTATATTGTACTAAAGGAACCACAAGCTTCTGTATCAGCAACTATTGAACCCCGGGTGACCGAATGATGTCATGTTTCCGTTGATCCGACAGCTCTTGCATACATCCATGCGTGATCAACGAACTCAAATTTAAGGGCCACACGGCGTTCAATTGCATTCCGAACCGAATGGAGAAGAGGTATTAATCAGTGAAGTTGGCTTTTGCACTCAACCTCATAAACATCTGCGCCATGACCCCCATCGTCTGAGGATTAACCGGCAATGGATGCCCCTTGCCACAGTCATAATCTTGGCGGAGTGACCATGACAAAGAGCAAATGACTTCGGGCTTTCTTTATACCAATAACCCTCCTGATCCAATATACGTATCTGGGTAACTGGCTTGCCGCCTTGATCTGTACGAGTCATGATGTTGTACGTAAAGTGTTTGAAGCCACAGATAAACATTGCAAGCTTAAACAAGTTGGTCTTGGTCTAAACGGGGTTGAGCTTGGATGAACGTGCGAGCCTTCTTTCTGATATTATGTTGAGGATCTTGTCGATCGGGTTGGTGGTAATTTTTGGCTGTAGGGATCTCTAGCAGATCCCAGGAGTACTTTCGTAAAAGCATCCCTCGGATAATGCCTAGACGTCAGTCTTGCAAGGGGTAATGGAGACTGGGGCAATTGGGGTAAGATCCTACCTCGGGCAGGAGGGTATTCTACTTCTGCAGCATAGACCTCGAAGGAAAGTATGAGGTTATATGGGAGCAGGTGCTGAATTGCAAGACCAGCCCATGTTAGCTGAGGATGCCTGACTTTACATCAAGCTGGATTCTAAAGGTCTACTCTGTAAGCTAACCATGTCGTAGATAGGGCAAACAGAGGCCCTTGCCACCAATCAGCGGTATTAGCCGTGCTCCTTCTATCATTCAGGGCTCGAAGACTACAACGACTGTCAAGTTGATCGGATGAACTTAAAGTGTGCTTATTTTCAGCTTGTTGTTCTGTATTTTATTTCGGCTTGGGTCTTTTTTGTCTTTCTCTGTCCCGCTACATAACAGCTCTAAATCTCTTTTTGACCTCAACTATACTTAGAGGCTTAACTACTCTTGGGGATCTAGCTGCACCTTACGAAACCATTGGCTTTGCTCAATCACGCCAAGGTATCATTCCAGCGGGCTACGCCTTCCAATTTCAGCTTTTTGCCAGCAGCTAAAATACGAGACGACCTAGAGACAGTATATTAAGGCCGGCATAAGCAGCAACAGTGAGTGCAACGATTCCCAAGCATACATCCCCACTGTTCGAGATGCCGTTCGCAGATGACTGGCCCTTTCCTGCATCACGTGGAATGAGATCAAATGTCTTGGAAATGGAAGACCACGCCGTGACTGCAGGCGCCACGATCGTATCCGCCATGCCAAAACAGTACTCAAACGGCAGTCCAGTACTCCATGACAATAAATACGTCAGACCAAGAGAATACACCTCCATGAGCCGGTGACGTCTTCCAGATCCAAAGCAGGGCAGCGTGAGTAGAATGAATCTGTAGATTGCGTGTGCAAAAATCCAGCTCTTGGAAGCAGCGGTGAAAACAAAGAGGTTATCATGTAGCATGATAGTTTTCCACTGCACTTGATACCCTTGCAGGATAATCCAGGCGGAGAGAAAAAGGCAAGCGACTTTGCAGCAAATGCCACGGAAGGTTCCTCCAGAAGGCGTCGCGAGCATCATGAGAATATTGCCATAGACTGCGAAATTGATGTAGATGGTGAAAGCGTGGAGCCATTGCGCTTTGGTCGGTCTGCTAGCCACGATGAACAGAAGGACGGAGCCGAGGCCTAGGGGCATTGTGGCCATGGTTTTGGCCATTTCACCTTTGGTCGAGGTGCGATCAAAGATGACGATGATGGCGCTGGTGCTGTAGACGATGGTGAGGAGAAGCCCTGGTTTGGAGATGAGGCAGCGGTAAGCGAGGAAGAGGATCCCGCTGAGGGATGCATTGAATGGGATGTCGACATACGGCTCTAGTGCCGCGTACACTGATGAAAGACTCATGGTGATGCGCCACTATATCGATGCCGTTAAACGATTGAGAAGAAAGTGGCGTGGAGAAGTCTCCGAAATTGAACGTTGCTTCCCCCGCTTGTTCCGTGCTGCGTGCTGACTACCAACCCATAAATACAGGGGCCCGAGCTCTTTGATTGGTCAGTCGAGCTCACCAGACGAGCTCTAGGGTAATCTATTTCGAATTATGTTTATGGTTTACATACAAACAGTGATTTAAGGTATAAAAGTCTCTGAGACTCATGTTCCAGACCAAGAATCAACAATGTAAGACCTGCAGCTGTAAATGAACAAGAAATTCCTATATAATAATACCTAAGAAGCGCGATACACTCGCCATAGAATAAGAATGTATGGCACTTAAAGTGGGGTCTTGTAATTTTTGTTATTATAAGAGATAATATCCTACTTACTTCTGCCATTAGATTAATGAAGAGGTTACCTACCTAATAATTATTCTAGGATAACTCTTAAAATTTTTTTAACGGTTTAGTATACATTTCTTATATTCTAAATATGTAAAGTACGGCAAAGAAATGCGCCGACGGTTTATCCAGATTCAGCAATCGTTTCGGAAAGCTAGATGCTTCGTAAGTAGACTAGAGAAGCGGGATGCTCTGGCGAAGTCTTAAGCTTTCTCTTAAGGATAATTATTTGGAATAAATAAGCAAGGTGGTCAGAGGTTATGCCTACTTACTTACGACGCACCCTTGTCTCCTGCAGAATCAGCAACTCTCACAATCATCAGCTAAGGATACAGAGACTTTGAACCGTCTACGACAGCTCGAGACAAACGTTGCTGCAATTCAAGAAGCCACTCCTTTTACTAAGAGAACACAGAAGCCTTCTCGCTCTCTGCAACACAATCTACCGACATCTTGAACGTTCTCCAGCAACTCAAGCAAGACATAGTCTCAACCCGAGAAAATGGTCCCTCCCTGGAAATACCAGCTAGAAGCTGATAGCCTCCGGTCCACGAGCGACAGACCCTGGCTGCGTAGAGTTGCCTTCTCCTGACTCAGGTTTTGTGGAGAGCATCACGCGACTAAAGAAACTGGTTGTTCAGTCAGATAGTGCCGAGCAGCTGACTGATGACTTGAAGTATCTCTTGCAGTCTGTTCAGAAGGAAGTTGCAAGATGATCTGCCTCACGATCAGTCCATTCGATCACGGTCTTGTGGCAGTAGAAATGAGGACGTTTTAAAATAAGTTGGGCTCACTAAGAAAGAACCTCATGCTATCGAGCCCATCGATCAAGATTAACAAAGCAGGTGAGAGAGGTATTGTAATAAAAAATAAAGCTGACACCTCTCAGGACCTCTGCGCCTCCTAAAGAGCATTCCAGAAGGCTCGGTGTTCCAACAGGAACGAAAGCGGAAGCGGATCAGGTTGCGGATATAACTGTGACCTTAACGACCTGTGAGCGATGAAGGAGATGTCTGAATTCTAATGACATTCGGGTGCACGGAAAGATCCCTGTCCCTGCTCCTGCAATCATACGGACATTACCAGAGGTCATATTCCAACACCCAACGCCATTGGCCATCTCAAACTTGACTGTGTCATTGAAGTTATCCCAACTGTAGCATTTATCGGTGAAATATGCAACTCCTCATTTCGTGATGACAACTTCATTAAGCAGCCTTCCTTTGGTGGGTGAGGCTTAGCAATGAAAACGCAGTTGTATTATGTTTCCGTCACTGCAAGTCCTTTATTTATTGAAGGTCTAGGCACTAACGGTGAATCTCAGAGGCTTTGCCCCATAACAACAGTTTCACAAACTGCCCCGGGATACAGAATCCCACGGTGAGATGCCAAATGGAGTGGAGTCCTTGGGTTTAATCCGAACATACCGAGCATCTCCTCCCTCCTCGGCATTAACTCCGCTTCCCAACTAAGGCTACAGCCCTACGATCAAGGGAGCTCATCAAGTTATGCGATGCTTTTATCCAAGGATTCCACCATGGGAGTCTTTCTTCCAAGGGGTTCAGTCTGAACGAGGTAGCAGCTTGGCGACGCTGCATCTAGCGCTAAAACACACTAGATGCTACATATCTACTAGCTTCAGGTATAATGACAGCGCTATACCAACGTTCTATGCAAGGGGGATTGAAACCATAGACGTCTCACCAACTGGTTCTATAGATTATAAAGTAAAGTTGAAAATGCTAAGTCTAGAATAAGTTAGCTTAAAGTATTTTAGTATACTACCTTGAGCTTTCGCACTTTCATTTACTGACAAGCCATTCCATCTCCACGCAAGCCACCTATAATAGGGACTCTTCCGTAAGGTCAGTCTGGACTCTAAAACGTAGTCTAGACTCTAGAGGGCGCGACTCAGGCAATATTCAGTTTTTCCCCCGGGATTAAGTCTAGGTCTTAGGTAATAAAAGCCCGTCAGCACTACTCTGCAGGACTAACGAAAGCGAGATCATGTCAAAGAAGCGGCCTAGAGCTAGATAATAAAACGCTGCACAGATAGAGGCCATTTTAAAACATGCTTAAAAAATGGAGTTAATTCTAGATCGGATGAAATCTCTAGATTACACAGCTGGTCAAGTCATTATGCGTTGGATGATCGTTGCGGGGGAGGAATCGGTTCCTACGATCGTCGCTGGGGCCTCCCCAGCGTGGCTTGATTAGTTAGGCAGTCCATTCCCGACAACGCCAATGTGGCTGCTGAACTGATTCAACTGAGTCCTTCAGCAATCACGCTTCGGTGCGCAGATACTGTACGTATCGTATAATGACGCGTCTTTTCTGGCAAGCACATCAGCCACGGTTCTAAGATATTGTGTAGCCTACGACCTTCGGCAAGTTCCATGCAGGGAAAGCATTAAAGCCTGCAGACGTCAGTAAGATAACGCTATTTTAGGTTGCAGGCACATAAAGCCTTACAATAGGTAAGAGACCCTAGTTCAGGCTACTAAAGAAAGGCGGCTTCTGTAATAAAGAAAATTATTAATCTTAGTTCAGATTGATCTCTTTTAGGAGAACGGCTTCCCAAGTCCAGAATGTTATACTATGCTTTTACTATAAAAGATTTGCTGCTATGACTTATACATTAACTTTAGTGGCTTTCATAGAACTTATGGAATAGATATAATAATGTAGGACGGAAAACGTTAGAGACAATAAAGCCGGTTTAATTACTGAAGAATGGTATAGTGTCTCATTTCCTCTGTAATGTTTTCACATGCCGCCATATAATCTCTTTTCATCCGAACTTGGTGGCTTGAACGCATGCACTGTCACCCAAGCAGGGGTTATCCATGATTCAGGAACTTAAGGTTCATTAGTGCTGATATGTTCACTGCAACCATCGGTGACCATCCAGAGGGGCGGGCCCGCCATGCATTTAGTCTGTTCCTGGAGAGTCTAATAAATGCGGGGAAGCATGTGACAGACAGAACCAAGAACCGACTCCTTTTTTCTTCATCTCGTATTAATATCTTTTATTCCCCATTTTGGCAGTCCGAGATAAATGCAGCACCTAAGCCAAGGGGCCGTGTTACAGCATGGGAGTCAATGCGGATGTAACCTCTATCCGCCCAGAAGGACTGGGCCTCGTTCTTTTTTCTGTCACACTCTTCTTTGCCGCTTCGACCACTATTATCATTGCTCTACGATGCGTGATTCGCGCAAAATTCCTTGTCTTTGGGACAGATGATACTCTGATGCTGATCGGATGGGTAAGCATATGTTCCTCTTGCGACTGCTGATGATGCGTTGAGCTAATTGACATGTCCAAGATGTTGTTCATGGTCGTTGTAGGCGTTATCTCGAAAGGAACTTCCTTCGGTCTCGGCGCCAAGGATGTAAGGCTAAATCATTATTTGGTCAAAAAGAGTAAAATGGTGTGACTAATATCTGAGCTCTACTGGCTATAGCCGGCTGCTGACCTTGACGAATAGCACATATGGTTGTTCCAAATGTTTTACTGCTGCTCACTAGTCTGTATTAAAGCATCGATCTGCGTCACCCTTCTCCGAATTGCTGTTAAGAAATCTCATAAAGTTATTGTATGGACAACACTCGTGACATCGTGTATCTCTACGATTATTGTCATTATAGGACTTTTCACTATGTGCCGCCCTGTTACAGCAAATTGGGATCAAGAGTGGAGTAAATCTGCTAAGAATTGCTCGCCTCCGAGTGTCATTACCGGTCTTAGTTATCTGGTCTCAGCTGCAGCTGTTGTAACGGATTGGGTCTGCGCTATCTTACCTGGCTTTATGCTCTATAAAGCGCAGATGAAGACGGCCACCAAGGTTTCTATCAGTATCATTCTTGGATTGGGTGTTCTGTACGTTGACTCTGGAAGTATTAATATGCTGGTTCATTGCTGACTCACATCTTGATAGCGCTTCAATCGCCACTATCATACGACTTCCATACATTAAATACTATGCTTACCCCCAAAATTACGTTCGTAAGTATTATTTTAGGTCGAATCACTCTCAGATCTGATCAAGAGTACAGATAACGTCGGAAACATCATTCTCTGGTCCGTCTTTGAGTCAGGTGCGGGTATCATAGCCGGCTCACTTCCCTCTTTACGACGGCTTCTCAAGACCTGGGTCCATTTCGACTCTTCCCATGACCAGTCCCTGGGAACTACTGGGCCCTTCACAGGACAGGGAACATCAACAGTCACAGGTAAAGCAACAGCCTCCTCCACAGGGCGACGAAATAAGGGTCTGTTGTCCAGTTCCAAGGCAGACGGACCGTGGGAGCACTTGGATGATGCATCTTCAAGTCGAAACATCTATGTGACTGTTGACATGGAGATGCAATCTCTGGAACGGCCGCCGACTTCCTCAAAGTCAAGAGAGTCATTTGGGGAGATGTGAACTTTTCTGTGCTGCTGCTGCTGTATATAATATTATATTAATATTACATTTTATTCTATCTATATCTTGTTTATCGCACAGGCTCTTCTTAAGGCCGATAAGTTGTTAGGAGCTGTGGCTATTGCACCTGCTATGCGGCCTTTGAATGACCTGATCAGGGATATCTTCATGTTACGACGGAAGGCGCTTATATCACGTGGAGCCCCTACCGTACCCCACTAATCCTTACTAATTAGCAGGCGGCTTACGGCGCATTAAGGGAACTATACCATAAGCCTTATAAAAGGCTTATAAT
>JAAOAL010000142.1:0-79061 GCA_013186775.1 Fusarium dlaminii | reverse complement strand
AAGTAATATTAATAAAAAAGTAATAATTTAAACTAGGGATTTTTACTTTTATATTAACTTTTTTATTTTAATTATTAACTTATTTAATTATTTTATAATTTAAACTGCCTACCCTATACCTACCATGCACCACCCTTGCTCTGGTCTGCACGGGAGCCAACATTGAATTTAACCAAGAAAAACCAGCCTACCCTAGACCGCCTACCCTAGACCGCACACATCTCACATCCTCGACAGCCGGCCCTCGATTCGATCCTCGAATCGAACGAGACCGAGCAGCCTACCCTGCACCGTCCAGCACACGGCCGCGATAACGCTTCTCCGCACGTAAATTGATGATTGTTCCCCACCCAACAATGGTCTACTGCAATTAGCTCAGGAACCTACGGACTACTTTTGAGCTCCCCTAGCGCACCCTGCGCCATGCATGAATGACAAGCTGCGCGCAACGCTAGAGCACGGTTGCCTACATTTTTTTTTTTTAAAACTGGTTGACGATCCACGTGCAAGTGATGCCGTGAGTGCTCATCAATCCACTGCAAGGTGAAGCGTACACGATAACATGCTACCTACAGCCAAAGCACTCTTCAATAAGAACGGTTTCAACATCCATTACATATGCATGAAAATTACAAAATATGAACAATCAAAACCTTGCAAAGACGTGCACATACGTCAAGATGCCCTGGGACCTTGGCCGATGGCTTGCAGCAATAATGCCGCCCCTGCCATTTCCTCGTAATCATCTGCGTCGATTGCGTTGCCTCCCTTAACTGTGCGAGTTCCACTCGGCAGGTACACTCTCCCCTTTCGCTCCGCGGGATGCTCGATCTCGTGCTTCCTGATCTCCTGCCTGTCTGTGAGCGTGCAGCTCCGGCCTGGCTACGTTGCAAAGATTCTTGCAGGAATTGATTTGCCCAATCTTCCGAGTTGCGCCCTGCCGCGTTGTCCCCTCCCAAATGTGACGCTAAAGAGGATCCAACATAAAGAGGATTGAACTCATCCGCCGAGTAGTCTTCCAGAAAATGTTCCAGTTCATCGCCTTCTTGCCAGTTGCTGTACCGCCTGATCGATGCCGAGGGCGGTTCTCCGGACTCTTCGTATTGCTGGACCATCCTTGACGATGACGGAAGCGACTCGGGAGGTGGCGCCTGTGATCTGACGAAATAGGATGAGGTTGACTGTTCTTCAGATCTTGGTTGCCAGATTACAGTCGACAAATCGTCGTCTTCGCCGTTCTGCAAGGCGTTTCTGAGCGTCGTCTGGTCCTCTTCCCTCAAGTATGAAGGAGGGGACAAGCCGTGCAAGGAACCTCCCTCAGTGTTGCGCATATTTTCCAGAACGTCAAAGCAGTCACTAGCACAGTATCTTAACTCTAGAGACAGGACTACCATGGAGTTCATCACAATCGATCCTAGCGCAGTCGGTTGTCTCTGAACATTCCTCATAAGTTCCTTGCGAATTTTTTCGCACCATGCCACCCCATGGCCATCGTACTTGGTTCTATACGGTGGCAGACCGTACAGTAACTCACACGCCACCACGCCAAGAGACCATATATCAACAGCCACGGTATAGCCCAATCTATATTTGTTTCTGGCAAGGCGCCGCGAGTCCGCGTGGACCTCTGGCGCGAGATACAGATATGTGCCGCAGAGAGTCGACAACTCGAAACCAGGTCGTGAAAGTCCGAAGTCTCCCAGCTTGACGGAGATACCGTCTTCGGTTCGACTCTCAACAAGAATATTGGGCGGTTAATTTCGTGGCCGCCGACGATCCAACGGAAGTCCCTCCGAACGCCTTCGCCTCCATCATCGTAAGTGACTTGGATTCCCATGAAAGAGTTCAAGTCTTGGATGATGGGGCAGTTGGATTTGTCGAAGGTCAAGCTGAAATGAACATTCGAAACACCTTGGGCGGGCAGAACGACGTCACAGTTTGGGTTCGAACCAAAGACCAGACCTTTGTTCGTTCTAGGGATGTCATCGAGTCTGACCGCGAGGCATGAAGAATAGTCAAGCGGCGAAGCACCCAGACTCTCCGGTGGCTCAGTCGACGGCCAACCACATGTAGTGTTCTAGCCGCTGCGTCTGGTGAAGGGCGCAGGGTAGTGGTTTTATTGGATATCAGTGTGTTATTGTTGGCTGAAGTTGCAGCGAGTAAGGTCTGCAGTACACATGTTTGTCCTTATAAGCTGAGGCCGCTTCTCGCTGTTGAACTGGTGTTTCCCTTCATCTCACCACTTTTCTCCTTGATATCATTCAGTATGAATCACCACATTATCGCTTATTTGTATCCGCACGGGCTCGGGATCATTGGCGAGAATGCATTAGAAGCAATCGAGGCAAGCCCCCGTTACATGCCTCCGCTCCTGGCGCAGCCTTCCCGTACTCGGCACAGCCCGCAACGGTTTGAGGAGAATTCACGCGGGATACAACGAGATCTACTGTATTTCCGCTCACCCAGATGTACTTGATGTGCGCGCTCCGTTTGCCCAACTTTCTAGGACTTTTTCCATTTAGCTGCCCGAGGTTTCAATTCAGTACATCAACAAGCAGCGGTTATCCCGTACCCCTCATCTTCGACAACTTTCAATTCAACAGCTTTACATTTCATCCATGATCGATGACAACATGACTCCCGCAAAAGCGGCGGTATTCGTGGGAGAGGTCGCCGTCATGAACGATGCCGAGCTTGCCCAGTTCATGCAGAAGCATCGCCTTCCTGACGGTGACTACGATCTCCCTGTCGATGGCTGGGACCGGCTGTCCAAAGATGAACGAAGCCGTCTCGCCGAAAGGCTAGAGTTGGTTTTCGTCAATTTGCTCGGCGCACATTTTCCGCAGTTCCCGCTGATAACAATCTAGGGCCCAAAAGCGCAGCCTAGCCCAGAGTCCCATGGCATGCTCTCGCTTACTTGATCTCGATGACCTTGATGCGCGCCTATGTCAAGTATCACCCAGCAAGAGCTTTTCGTTGCGACCTGAAACTCAAGCTATTGATCGATTAAGGTCCCCTATACCACCAATTGACCGGATGAGACTCGAAACCGAGGCTTACCACGAGCTCGTTAATGATGGCGGCAGCCTAGAATACCCTATCGATCTTATCTAGGACGTATATAGGGATCTAAGCAATTACGCTGAAATACTGCGGCCCTGGCAGGAGACTCTTAGCCAAATGAGAGCCGAGGGTATATTCTAGCGATAGTTGCAGAGATGGCAGGATTTCTGCAAATGGCAAAACGATAACCGAGGTCGTGAGGATGATAATGGTGGTTTTCTGGCATACGTTGAACGCCAGAAACGCCGGATAAACAACCACACTTTGCCCAGCTTACGCGCTAAGCGCCTGGCCGAGATCGAAGCTGATCTGTTATGCCTTAAGTCGGGATGGGACGTGTTACAATTACTACGTGAGCGACAATGATGTCTCTGTAGAGAGCGCGGCTGCCGGGGGTTCCGCGATTATGCCGAAGTGGTGAAGCGCCGGCTTGCGCGGCATGACTTCACGTAACTATTCGAGATCGACGAAGACCCCAAGAAACAGGACAAGCTGACGACATGGATCGAGTACCTTAACTACGAGTATTGGTGGCTAGACAAGCATACTAGCGATATCGAGCGCCTGGAGCCAGAGCATGACAGGTTATGGCAGGAGCTCGTTGATGAGAACGTGCTAAGACTTTACGAGATAAAAGAATTCGTGCAGACTACGGCATCGCCAATAGAACGTGCAAACGAAAGAGAGCGAGCTTAGAAAGCGGTCGAATAAGCAGAGTCTGAAGCAAAAAGAATCTATGCGTTAACCCAGAAGGACCCGAAGCGTAAGTATTCCCAAAGCAAAGCGGATATCGATGTTGAACTATGGTGCAGAGAAACTGCTTGCTGCGAAGCAACGGTTCCAGCAGGTTCGGAGCCGGAATCAGCGAATTACACAATTTGTTCGGGCCACGTTCGACTTTGCGGATGCGAAAAGAGACGCTGCTCGTCACCGTGTCCTTGTACAATGGGTTTTGGGCCAGGCCCCCTTGGTTGAGGCTGAGATGGGACAGTCCAAAGTGAACAGACCTGAACCTGATGGGAGAAGAAGGATGAAGAGGAGGTTCGCCACCGACCAAGATTCCCCAAAAAAGCAACCGACGAAAAGGGTGAGGCTTGCCATCGCGAGGGCCTCGTCACAAGTCACAGAAACGCTGCCAGAACCCCCCATAGTGATGAATCAAGAAGTGTCCCGAGATTCACAATCCAAGAATCTCATCGCTAGCGGTTCGCATCATGGTGACGTCCAGGCAATGTTGCAAGGCCTCCGTCGCAGCGCACGTATTGCGGCGCGCCGGGACACTCCTGGGATAGCTCTTCAGCCTCACACCGCCCAACCAAGATCACGCTCAAAGTTGAAGGTAACATCAGCACAACTGCGTCAGGACACGAAAGCACATCGGGTAGGGAGACAGTCGCGAAGCAGCAATCAAGGCGGTATAGCTAAACCTACACGGACCTCACCAAGGCGTCGGCAGCGAAGACATGACCGATGAGGGTTTACGAGTTCAAGTAATATAACAATAACTGTGTAACGAGACAACGTCGCGTGTGCGTAAACCTTTGGGGTCCATACTGCTCTAAGACTTTGAGCCCAGCCCTTTCGGCCATCTTGGAGCTTGTGGGTTTGGTAACGTACGGACACTGTCGCGCCATTTATTCCTGCAGTTCCTGAGTTGCACCGCACTCACGGCGAGATGTGTGTCACCTCACATTCAGGCACCAGGCACCCCGCATCTTCCTGTTATACTGCGTCAAGTGTCGAGCCAAACTCTTTCCTCAATCACTTGTCATTCTGAAGGCAGAAATCTGAGGGCAGCCGGGCCCAGCAGGTGAACACAATTAGAAAACGATTACATCCAATATTATCAAACCAGCAGGGCCCTAAATATGGCTTTTTGCCATCATGTCTTGATTTGAAACATGATCCTCGCTGGTTGCAAGAACGCTGCTATTGCTCATACCGCTAATATGCCAAGTCTGGTCTGGCAGATTTTGACCAGCAGCGGATTCTTGCATTTGTCTAGGGTTATGATACATCCTTAGATCGATGAACCAAGCTTCCCGAGCTTTGTGGAGCATTCGTTGTTATGCTGTTTGTTATCAACCAGGATACACCAGTGTTTTACAGGTCGATTACCCCCCACCTTTCCTTGGTTTGGCATCAGACGAACGCCATCTAGGCTCAAGGACTTCTTATCTCTTCCGATCACTGGTCTTCAACAGCTTCCTGCAAGGGCCAATGTCCGGCGTAGGTATTCCTTACAGAAGTTCCTTCTCTTAAGCTTTTCAGTCGGGCCAATGGCTCCTCGGTACAACTTCTGCCCTTCTGACATCGTTTCAATATCATGAACTAAGTCTGCGATCTGCAGGTAGTGACCGTTCCAACAATTGCTGATGATCCTGTCAATGGGATTATCTCGGTCTACAATTGGGAATATGCCATCAAGTAGGCGATGTACTTGATCGGGCCCGTCGAGCTCAGAGTATAGCTCTGAACCATGTGACATATACCAGAAGACCGAACCTAATGCAAATTGTTCAGTGACAGGACCAGCAATTCCAAAGAGCCCTCCAAGGTTCTCTCGCCGCTGTTGGACATAGGGTTCGTAACCGACATCGAGATCATCACCGATCTTTAGAGAATAGTCGAAATCAATAAGCTTAAGCTGGTCATTCCCATCAATCAAGCTATTTTGTGGATTGATATCGCCGTGAGCATATCCTAAGGCTTCCAAGCTTGCAGCCGCTGACGACAGTTGCAACATCCATTCCACAACTGGTTGAGGTTTATTAATATAACCCATCCTGTCATGAAGTGTTCCGCCCACGACGAGGTCAAGAAAGGTGACATCAGGTCCGTGATAAAAATATTGGATTATTTCTGGGCAGTCCAATTGGTCCAGTAACTCGAATATGTCTTGTTCATGTCTCAACAGCCTTGCTGAAGAGCCACTTTTGCGGCTATGTCGGTAGAAAGTCGTAGAACAACCGAATGACCGCCAATACCGAAGACGGATGAACCAGGGCAGGCTACTAGGAGGTGCTTGATGATTGGATTGAGTTCACCAGGATGTAGGGACTGATGTAAATGTTGAGCTAGCCTCTCATATGTCCAGCGTAGGCCAGACATTTCGGAAATGTGATTGCATGAAGGGAGTGCATACAAGCCGTTTATATATATGAGAACGCACATTCTCAAGCTTTCTTCCATTGGCCGGTTTCCTTTGTCCAAATTTGATTGGCAATGCAATCGTCACATGGATCCGCAGACAACTCAGGCCTCGTGGACCACACTGGAGGACCAAAACCATCGGCACGCTGAATATGACGGCTCTCGTTCCCCAACTAGAAACTTCACACCAAACAGAACTGTCTCGTGTGGTATAAGCATGTATTAAGATCTCAAAGTGCGTTCTATGCATTTTTTTCATAGTCTTCATTTCCAAATTTTTATGATTAGAGATCTTCTATTATTCAGCTATGGCGCTTTCCAACCAACAATCTAATTTCAGACAAAGCAGACTGGCTAGACTAGTAGAGCCATCGGATTTTACAGTTCCATCGTCAAGTTCGCGCAGAATGTTGTCGATGTAATTTCCGGCTGCACTTAAATGTAAAATATGGCAAATAGATCTATGAACAGCAAGAAGCCGAGCAGAAGGGGGATCGATGGTTCGCCCAGGCGTGAGGAAAAAAGTACGGTTGACTGGGAAAATGCGGTTTCTGAATGGGTGGCGGAGAGTTGAATCGATACAATAGCTATTGGGCTGATCTGTAGGCTCGAAGAAAATTTTGAAGTTACCAAACTGCCGATGTAGATCAATTCTTAAAGTGAGAGCGTTCCGAGGACGATCGATGTCTGGGCCTTGGATAAGACGCACGATATCATGATCAAACATATCAAGTATTGCTAATGCCGTTCGTTTGGATTCATTCTTGGACAAATTTTAGCTTGCGCTGCGGAACCAGAAATTCACCTACCAGCTCGGGGTTTCCCGTCGAAGTCATCAGTGAGTGAGGGAGTATATGCGCGACTTCTAATTCCGCAAATGATCCGGGCTCTTGTTCTTTCAGTAAATGTCCTTGCTCATCTGAAGCACAGTCATATCCGCTCTCTTCAATGCGGCGCTCAGCTTCTTTCATATCGAAATCGCGAGATATTATGCAACGATATCGGTCACGAATTAAGAAATCACGCCTAAGTAACGCCACTCGCTCTACACTTGCAGCTTACAAGGCCAACTCTGTCCATGTGCCGCTATGAAAGGCTTCCTATTACATTATGATCCTCGGCATACGAAATGAACCTTTCTCAGTAATGTAACAACAACGCATATCAGCTTCTTCAGTGAGCTACCGTGAGTACCTATAGTGCTGTCTCACAACGCTGAACTTTCGGCATGGAAATGAACACAACTGAGGAGAAATTTACTTCTGACGGCCTCATTAACAAAAGTTTCGAGTGGCACTTGGACGTGACCTTAGAATAAAATGCTGAGCGAAGTATAAGTCAGGGCTAGACGCTTGAATAACATGAGAATCACATAAACATACAGGGTAAGCAGATTGGAAAAATGGAATGGATGACTAAGAATGATGAGCCTTGAATCATATTGAGCGTCTCCATAAATGACAACATTAATATCACAAAACTGCAATCACTGTAAGTACAGGGTGACGAGGACTCGCATTACGATGTGACCTGACCTGATGAGCCACGATGTGACACTTGTCGATCCCAGTAATGGACCTGAACCTGTATTTGACACCCATCGTGAACCTCAATGTTAAAAAAAATGACATCGGCTAATCACACGGAATGAATGAGGGAGAAGCACCAGTTCATTCATATGTCAAGCAGACGCCATGCCCATTACATGGACCAGGCACATTTCACTAAAGGTATCTTCAAATACAGGACAGCGGCATGCTTCAAACGATGTCTTTTTTTTGGTCTCATTGCCTATGGACATCAAAATGCAAGCCCTTGCCATGCAGAGTTTCCCATCCGGACGCAATACCCCAGGTAAATAGAAGCCAGCACCACCAACCCCGCAATATCTTTTCTTTTAGATCGTAGTCTCGTAGGGAAGAGGAGTGACGGTCTGAGGAGGGTTGTCGGCGAGCGACAGTGTGTGAGCCTCACGGGGTCCAGCGGGCTGACGCTTGACCTGGACGACGGTACCGTTGGCCTTGGCCTCCTTCTTGGCCTCGGCGTTGGCCTTGACTCGCTTGAGGAAGTCCTCACGAGATCGGGACTGCTGGATGTGCTCGATTCGGACGTTGATTCGCTTCTCGATGTATCGGTGCTTCACCTGCTTGTAGATGATGACACCGACAGCAGACTTGGTGACGTTGTAGATGACACCAGTCTTGCCGTGGTACACCTTGAAGGGCATACTGTGACCATTTGTTAGCCCTCCTGTTCCAACGCCCACAGGAATTCCTCCAAAAAAGCGTCCAAGTCTCGCAATTTCGCGTGTATTGTCGCATGATGGCAAAGGGGAGCTCTGCTTACCCCTTCTGGACGGCACCGTTCGCCTTGATGTCGACGATATCACCAACGCGGTACTGTCGGAGATAGGTGTTCAGGGCAATCATACCCTTCTTGCGGAAGTCCCGGCTGAAGGCATACTAAAAATTTCACATCGTCAGTCTCATGCCGACGTTGTCGAATTTTCATTCTCGCAGGAATCGGTGGTTGAACATACGCGGGTGCCCGCTCTCTTTCCGTAGGAGTGACCCATCTCGAATGTGATATGCCGGTACCGGTCGGGTTGGGGTTAGTAGTCGTGGTTGGCGAAAGAGATGGTGAAGTCCTTCGCTTTGGTGTTGTGGATTTCTCGTCTCGAAGGCGGCCTTGTGGGAGCGGGTCCTCAGATTTTCCGAATGTTTTCCAGGTAGGGCAAGGGCGATTGTGGGTTGCACCTTCCAAAAACTTAGGGTTCAACTAACGCACGTGACGTGACCGAGCTCCGCCAAATTTCTGTCCGCACATTTTTGCTACGATTCGTGTCTTGTGAGAAAGTTCAACTCCCGCAGAACACCCAAGGAGCAAGTCAAGTGAGTATATCACCGCCGCCACGAGTGCATCGCCAGAGGATATCAATTAACAAAGTCTTCAGGATGCCTCCCCGCGCCCACTCCAAGACCTCTCGTGTCCCCCGCCGACCCTTCGAGTCTGCCCGACTGTCAGTATCACCGGCCACTGAACATGAGCTTGTCTCTGTTTAAGTCGTATGTGAATGAAGACTGACCGAATAACAATAGTGACTCCGAGTTGAAGCTCGTTGGCGAGTATGGCCTGCGCAACAAGCGTGAGGTCTGGCGAGTCGGTCTGACTCTGTCCAAGATCCGTCGTGCTGCCCGGTATGTGAACCTTTTGCACTTTCTGTGTGCGCTGATGAGGAAGAGTTTTCTAACCAATTGCACAGTCAGCTTCTTACCCTCGACGAGAAGGACCCCAAGCGTCTCTTCGAAGGCAATGCCCTCATTCGACGTCTCGTCCGTGTCGGTGTCCTTGACGAGTCCCGCATGAAGCTCGATTACGTCCTGGCTCTTAAGATCGAGGATTTCCTTGAGCGCCGTCTCCAGACCTGTGTCTGGAAGCTCGGTCTTGCCAAGTCTATCCACCACGCCCGTGTTCTGATCCGCCAGCGTCACATCCGAGTCGGAAAGCAGATCGTCAACGTTCCCTCTTTCATTGTCCGTCTCGACTCCCAGAAGCACATCGACTTCGCTCTTACCTCGCCCTTCGGTGGTGGCCGTCCCGGCCGTGTCCGCAGAAAGAAGGCCGCCGCTGCTGCTGGCGGTGAGGGTGGTGAGGACGAGGAGGACGAGGAGTAAATGCAACCAAAAATGCAAAAACGATTCCCCCTGTCTAGGGCACTTGGTGATGGAATACCACTCATGGGAAGGGGATTCTCTTCATAGCTTGCGGCGTTGGCCAGAGGATAAAAATGGAATGATTTCACCGGATAACGACAAACAAAAATTTCCCGGTGTCTCTCCACCTGTGTACATGAATCTCATGAAACATGAATCCAATCACGACATCCACCCATAATCTTGATTTGCCGTGAATGTTTCAATGTCAATGTAGCTGTCGCCATGTATATGATGCCCATGGTATGTAAAGTGTTGTAATTATGGGTAGTAAACTAGTAATGCATCGCTATGATAAAAGCTCATCCTTGCCCAGTAATTTTGCCATTGGGTCGTTCGTCACCGTTCGCTTCCTCCTATACTCATCCATTTCCTCTTCTGTCACACCATTCATCATTTCTTCTCTTGTCCGCTTGCGCGGCTGCTCTTCCTCTTTGTTCTTCTCTCCCTCCTCCTTTGAAGGCTCTTCTGCCTCCTCTTCATCGTCATTGACCAGGTTGGCTCCAGTTCGTTGACGCTCAGCCGCCTCCCATGCCAATTTTCCGTCGTCACCAGTACAGTAACTGTTTTTTATGAATGAATGACAGCAAGCGTAGCCCCATTTGAAGTTGGACCACCAGCTTCCCCATACTGAAGTATGATTGTTGATGAGAACATCTTCAGCGTACTTGGATTTGGCCACCTTCTTGGGCGCACCCTTGATCAAGCCAGCCTCATCGTACTCAACAAACGTCTCGGATTCGGTGATAGCCATGTTGCGCAAAGCAGCCGGCATAGCCTTCTGATCTCCACCGTACTTCTCGAGCAGTAACTTCTCTCGTTCCGCACGCTTTGCCTCTGCCTCCTCCAGCTCCTTCTTCCGATAAAACTCTCCTGCTGTGGGGTTTGCTTGCAGATGCTGGCTTGTGTTACCAGTCTTTTCTTGAGCCTCCCAAGCATATCGCTGAGCATTCTCGAATGCGCCGGCATCGCCTGAGGATCGCATGAAACCCTCTTCCGCGAATGCATCTGCTGCCTTGTCTGCCGATGCCCCTGCATCGACCAATGATCGTGTTTTCGGATCGTACTTGGCAGATTCTAGATCGAGGTTCAAAAGATACTTGGCTGTGTCCTCTCGTATTCGCAGTTGTCGTGTTGCTGTGCTCTGATGTTTGCTCATATCATTCTCTTCCGCATACTTGTCGCCTTCTTCTGTCTCTTCATCGGCATTTCCGTCCTTGGTGGCCTGCTTGCGTAGCTCCTCCATCTGGTTGAACTCATCGACCACAGTGCGATACTCCTTCGCGTCGTATCCATTCCAGCGATCGCGCTTAGCGTCCCATCCCATGTTGACGTCTTGAATCACCTCATCGGCTTGAATGTCTTTGCCTGTCCATTTTGCGCCCTTGGCTCGTGGTCGACTTAGGCAGTCTTTCTTCTTGTGTGTCATGGCGCCGCAGTTTTCGCAAGCACCTTTGCGATACTTGGTAGCCGCTGGACCGGCCTTTCTACCTCGATCATACCATTGAGTCTTGTCGTTCTTTTCTTCGCGGCGCTGATGTTGGAGGTAGTCATTCTCATCGCCCTCTTCCCCGGCATAGAACGGGCGTTTACTGATGAAGGATGGAATGTAGATGTTCTCTTCCTTCAAAGCGGCACCAGCGCCTCCAGGACCGGTACTTGGGGGCGGTGGTTTTTCAGGTGCAGTAGGCATGACGAGCAATGTACAGCTTTACCGTCTATTGAAGCGTGCGACTTTCACACAACGAGATAAAAAATCAGAGCCAAATGTTCAGAAGTCAAAACGGCTGATGCCTCCGTCGCAGATCACCGAGCCCAGAGTGGAAAGTTGTTTGGATAAGCAGTCTTATCAGCACGTGATCGCGCGCGTCTGTGAGAGGCTGGTAGCCAGAGCAAAACGCGTCTCATAAGCAGTCGAGGTTACACAAAGACCTTCAGAATGAATTGAGCCTATTGAGAACACTTTTTTGAGCAATGTTTGGCTCTTTTGTTCTTAATAAACAGTCTTAAGTCCCTGATGGATCCAACCTTCCAAGAATATGGACTTGTTCCGGGTCAGACTCAATTGTATCGATCACTATCAAGCGACACCCTCGCGATATGACCCCCAGCTTCGTAACGACATCCGTCCCTCTCAGATATCCAAGGGACCCAGAGTCCCTGTTGTTCGCGTGTTTGGATCTACTGAAACGGGACAAAAAGTATGCGCTCATATTCACGGCGCATTCCCGTACTTGTACGTGGAATATGAAGGAGGCTTAAGTCCTGATGAAGGTTCGTCGTGTATACTCCAGTAAATATCTATCAGCACTAAAATTTCTAGTGGGTGCTTATATATATCGCTTTCATCTGTCCATAGATCACGCGTTAGCAGTCAGCTATCGACGAGATCAGAAAGGTGACAGTGCAGGGTTCGTGGCAAGGATCACTCTTGTCAAGGGTGTCCCCTTCTATGGCTTTCACGTGGGATATCGCTTCTTCTTGAAGATTTACATGTTCAATCCCATTGTCATGACGAGATTGGCGGATCTTCTTCAGCAAGGCGTGATTATGAAGAACAAGTTTCAGCCATACGAAGCACACCTTCAGTACCTTCTTCAATTTATGACAGACTTCAACTTATATGGGTGCGATTATCTTGACGCATCCGTTACTCGATTTCGATCTCCAGTCCCAGAATACGAACAGGGATCGAATTCATTTCACAAATGGCACACTCGATCAATCTCTGTGAAACACATTACCGACGAAACCACGCTCCCTCGAAGTAGCCACTGCTCGATAGAAGTGGATATATGTGTACAGGATATTATCAACCGACACAAGGTCCAGGAAAGGCCTCTTCATCATGACTTTACGGAAAGAACCAATCCCCTTCCCGCAGACATGAAGCTTGTCTACAGCATGGCTGGACTGTGGAAAGATGAGACGAAGAGACGCAAACGAAAGATGCAAGATCCGACTGAGGGCAGCAGTCCATTTCCACCAGAAGTCCTTGTGTCAATGTCAGCCAACGCTCGCGACTCTCAACCGCAAGGCTGGCTTCATGAGGAAGAATTCAGGACTGAGATCCGAAAACTTATCTCTGAAGAAAAGCTCAGTGCCGACTCGGAAGAGCTTACTTTTGAGACGTTTGCAAAGCCACACCCATACGAAGAGCATGTTAACACTACTTTGGAGTCGGTTGAAGACCTCTTCCCATCGAAACTTGCACCAGCTTTAGGATTGCCCTTAGGTGTGGAGATGGAACACGATTTGCGAAGCAGTATTGTCGTCGATGAAGGTAAAGTACGTCAGGCTGGGGACACACACGATGAGTACTATTCTGAAGATTCCGATGAAGAGGCCATTGCGTTGCTCGAGGCAATAGAGAAGGCTGCCGCAAAAGTTCCTCGCGGACCAACAAACCAACTACCAGAAAAGGATCTTGAGCTAGCGGCGGCTCTCAACATCAGTACCGACAAATTTGATAAAAAGACCTTTTGGGGGTCGGCCCTTGGAGTCTGTCAAAGTGGCCTGGTGACTGGCGAGCTTCCTGACCTCCCAGTGAACCAAGGGTTGATTGATTATGCAGAGAACGAAGGGTTTGTCGGACGGACAGAGAAAGCACCGACGCTCACCTCGTCCAGCTTGACCCGGCTGAAGCGACCGCTGGATGACCTTCCATCATCCCAGGCGTCGAATAAAAGGACAAGACTCAATCAACTGTCGATGATAGATGAAGATGAAATGAACTTGGTTCCCGTTCCTTCAACGGACGCCAACAAAAGTCTCGCCTCCTCCTTCAGAGGGGCTTCCATTCTCAAAGGTCCTTCATCGCTTAACAACAACGCCGGTTCTGCATTGAAAGGTGCTTCCGGCTCCAACCAAAAGCTAAATTTTCCTACCGTCAAAGATCAGAATGATCCGAACACCAAGCTTCGTCTCAGTCAGATGAGCCAGAAGTCTGCTTCTCAGCAGACCGATGATGGTCGTCACACCAAGCATGTTTCGTTTGATCCCAGCAGCTTTCTCCCTGCTGAAGCAGAGTTGTCTCAAATGACTCTGTCATCTTCCATGAAATCGTCTGAAGGACGAGACGATGAAAGTCATGAATCGAAAATCCAAAGAGCCATGAGCCGATTCGGCAGCCCGCAAGTACACTTGGTTTCTTCCCTACCCCCTTCTGCAGCTGCTGTGGCTTCCTCTTTGAAAGAATACGGGCTTCCTGATGTGATCTATCAAGATGCTTATTACAGCAGGGAAAAGGATGTCCCTGGGCGGATGCGAGAATATGCTGGGAAGGAGTTTCGACTGGAGGGCAACACACTGCCTTTTCTACCTGAATTTGACCCATCAGGGACAGATCCATCCAACTACGGGCTCAAATTCGGGACCTTTGACAAGACTATTGCAAAACTTCGGTATAAGCGACAGAGGAAGGAGTGCTCGTTGAGAAGCTGGGAGCTTGCAAATCCTCCGCCCACATATCAAGAAGTCGAGGAGTGGTGGGCAGAGAAGCAACGCAGAGCAAATTCAACGGAAGGGCCCATAATACCATCTACTCCCAGGCAATATCAGTCTCAGATCGATGGACCCACGCCAACGAACAAGCACGGATTCAAGTACACCCCAGGCAAGAAATCGTCCAGCGTTCAGCATGAGGTTCAATATATGAGCACCATGAGCTTGGAGGTTCACGTAAATACCAGAGGGAAGTTCGTGCCGAATCCTGAGCAAGATGAAGTCCAGTGCGTGTTCTGGGCGATCAAGTCTGATGGAACTGCTTCCGGCAGTCAAGATTCAGCTGGTGTCCAAACAGGTATCCTGCTGTTGTCAAATGACGCCGAGTTTACTCAGCGTATCCAGCGACAGACAAATGCCGAGGTCATTGGAGAAAATTCGGAGCTGGATCTTATGGTTCGAATGGTCGAAATCGTAAGAAACCATGATCCCGATATCCTTACTGGTTACGAAGTACATGGTAGTTCCTGGGGTTACTTGATTGAGAGAGCAAGACTGAAGTATGATTACAACCTTTGTGATGAGTTTTCTCGCATGAAGACAGAATCACACGGCAGGTTCGGTAAAGAGAACGATCGTTGGGGTTTCAATACTACATCCACTATTCGGGTTACCGGTCGACATATGGTGAATGTCTGGAGGGCAATGCGAGGGGAACTCAATCTTCTCCAGTACACCATGGAGAATGTAGTCTGGCACCTACTCCATCGAAGAATACCCCATTACTCTTGGCAGTCTTTGACAAATTGGTATAAGGGCGGCAAGCATAGAGAGCTCAACAGGATGTTGAGATACTACCAGAATCGCACAAAGATCGATCTTGAGATTCTGGACGCCAATGGACTGATTTCGAGAACCAGCGAGCAGGCACGGCTTCTAGGTGTGGACTTCTTCTCAGTCTTCTCACGAGGATCACAGTTCAAGGTAGAGTCGATCATGTTCAGGATTGCCAAACCAGAGAATTTCCTACTTGTTTCACCAAATCGCAAGCAAGTTGGTGGTCAGAATGCTCTAGAGTGTCTACCACTTGTCATGGAGCCACAAAGCGCTTTCTACAATAGTCCTCTTCTGGTTCTTGACTTCCAGAGTTTATACCCGAGTGTCATGATCGCTTACAACTACTGCTATTCAACCTTCTTGGGACGAGTCACCGACTGGAGGGGTATGAACAAGATGGGTTTTACTGAGTATAAGCGCCAGAAAGGTCTTCTTGCCCTTCTGGAGGACTACATCAACATTGCTCCGAATGGTATGATGTATGCAAAGACAGAAATCCGCAAGTCACTTCTAGCCAAGATGCTGACTGAGATCCTGGAAACTCGAGTCATGGTGAAGAGTGGCATGAAGCAAGACAAGGATGACAAAACCCTGCAACAGCTTCTAAACAACAGACAGCTTGCTCTCAAGCTGCTCGCCAACGTCACCTATGGTTACACTTCAGCGTCATTCTCCGGCCGTATGCCATGCTCCGAGATTGCGGACAGCATTGTACAAACCGGCAGAGAAACTCTTGAACGAGCGATTGCTTATATCCACTCTGTTGAGAAATGGGGCGCCGAAGTCGTCTATGGCGATACTGACAGTCTTTTCATCTACCTGAAGGGCCGAACAAAAGATGAGGCTTTCGATATTGGTAATGAGATTTCCAAGGCAATTACCGAAATGAACCCTCGACCCATCAAACTCAAATTTGAGAAGGTATATCATCCCTGCGTTCTCCTCGCCAAGAAACGTTATGTCGGTTACAAATACGAGAGCAAAGATCAGGTGAAGCCCGAGTTCGATGCCAAGGGAATCGAGACTGTCCGTCGTGACGGTACACCCGCGGAGCAGAAGATCGAGGAAAAGGCCCTTCGTCTACTGTTCGAGACTGCAGATCTCAGTCAAGTCAAGAATTACTTCCAAAAGCAATGTCAGAAGATCATGCGCAACAATGTTTCGGTGCAAGACTTTTGCTTTGCCAAAGAAGTGCGCCTGGGTACATACTCGGGCAAAGATGCACCACCTGCAGGAGCTCTCATCAGCACCAAGCGTATGCTTCAGGATGCTCGCGCAGAACCGCAATATGGCGAGAGGGTTCCATACGTTGTTATTACTGGTGCTCCAGGAGCGCGACTCATTGACCGATGCGTTGCCCCCGAGGAGCTTCTGAGTAACCCTCACTGGCAGCTCGATGCTAAGTACTATATCTCGAAGAATTTGATTCCTCCTCTGGAGCGTATCTTCAACCTTGTGGGTGCAAACGTAAGCCAGTGGTACGACGAGATGCCCAAGGTGCAGCGTATTTACCACGCAGCTACACTCGGTAAGAAGACGACTATCGAATCGTACATGAGACCCATAAATTGTCTCGTGTGTGGTCGCAAGTGCTCTCAGAAAGACAATGCTGTTTGTCCATCCTGCCGCAAGAACGTTCCCTCATCTCTTCTTACGCTTCAGAAACGGGTCACAACCGAGGAACGTCGTCTTGAAGAAGTACTCTCGCTCTGTCGCAGCTGTTCTGGCCTCGGACCTATTGAGGACGTTCAGTGTGATAGCAAGGATTGTCCTGTGTTTTGGACACGCATGAGGCAGGCGAGCAAGACGAAGGGACAGCGGACTGCAAGTCTACCTGTGATGCAGTCGTTGGTGGACAGTGTGGAGAAACTGTCATTGGAGTGGTGAGGATTATGTGTTAATGATGAGGTGGTATTGTGGTTTTGTACATGCATTGCGTGCGTGGCGTTTGGATGATAGGGTTGAGTTGGATGATGCATGAAGATCATGTATACCAGTAACTACACGATGTTAACAACGGTTCATCTTTAAACTCGGATCTTTTGGGTCATGCTGTAATTTACATCTGCTCCTTGGTACAGTACGATGGTCAGTTAATGACCATTTTATGTACATGTTGTTTGTAGTTTCCATGAATCTTCTTCACCTCTGCACTCATCTGCTACAACGAAAAAGCAAGGTCCCCTGAAAGATAGCATGATCAAACCTAGCGATATCACATTTGCTTCTATACCTAATTACCCACCTACCTGACGCTTCAGGTCAGCCGCATCTTTCTCTGTCCGGTTTCCTCGTCTCGAGGAAGATTCTGTGAGCTTGAATTGGTGGCCAAGATAGATATCCCACTTAGACGAGCACACTTTGAAAGGTTCAAGACTAGATTTTATGGCATTAGCTGAGAATGAAAGCTTGCTGTATATGCTAGTTTTGCATTGTGGTGTTCCATGTAGATGTGTAGCTCGTCACAGTGGAAGTCATCTTGAGAGTGTTATCTTGAGTTGACAGACTTGCTTCCATCGGGCATCTTACCTTGTGTGTGTTTTGTGTGCTCTGAACCTGATCATCTTTACGGAAGAACAACAGGCACTTATTTATACACCTTTGGAGTCAGTCATCAGGATATCTAGCTTTTCAGCCAAAAGCAAGATCCTAGGCAACAGTGAGGGCAAAGAGTATATTGCCCGTATGTGTTTATTGGTGTTCTTTACCTTTGTGCCCTGGGGGCTGAAGCCTCTTTTAACGACTCAACCTTATCACAGTAGATGTGTAGCTCGAGAGCTTGGCTGGAGAAATATTGTATGTGAATACCTGAGAAGCCTCCAGATTTTGGAGTTGACTTTTGATGATACCTCGTACCTTGGTTTAGATAATTCATGAGTATATCATATAAAGTTTACCAATTTTGCTAAATTTTACCACAAATACTCCTCAGCTTTGAATATTTCATAAATTTCATATGATTTGAGAAAACATCATTCAGCTCTGATCGTTCACGCAGTCATGCTTCAACGACGCTCCCGAACTTGTAATTATTTCAAGATGCATCTATCGACCTTACTTGTTAGGACATACCAGCTTGGAGTTCCATGAGACAGACCCAACAACATGACGCGTACTCGTGATTCGGGAGCTTGCTGCTGGCGATGGTTGAGGCGTTTTGCTCCCAGCAGCCTTGACTAGAATTTGTTGATCGTTTGAGCCGGAAGGAAGAAGTTATTAACTAGGAAATCTGCAAATGCATTCAAGGCCGAAAGAATGTCATTATCGAGATCGAAATCGCAATCTATCGCAATATTCATTGCCTCGAGGAATGCATGCAGGAAGTTGGAGTTAGATTGATGCGATCGAGCATGTTCGTATGTTAGACGAACCAACCTCGGTCGGTTATATGGCTTTTCAATCGACAGGGGCTCGAAGTGCTCGACAAGACGTCGGAGAATGCCAGCGGCTTTAACAAATTCATCTGGAGTGAACAAAGGGCTTTTTCCTGAAGAAAAGTCGATGGTTCCTTCCAAAATATGGGATCTCCGACACCGACACCGACACCGACACCGACCATGACTGAAGAAAGATTTCAAGAAAGATTCAAGCAAGATTCAAGCAAGATGACTGGCCGGCGAAAGGGCAGCTTGAGTTTATTTTGTGGGGAACTCGTTTCAACCACATCAAATGCTGTCAACCGGTACTTAACCAGACTTAACCAGTACTATGGTATGGTATGGTATGGTATGGTTGGTGGCACACTTAACTTGCAAATTGTGAACTTGCCCCACACAACGGACGATACGTACCCCCCGTATGACGCTCCTCTCTTGGCTCTTGCGGCCCAGCCACTGAAGCTACGCTACTACGACATCCATCGAATCGCAGAGACGAGCCACGCCCAAGAGTCGCCCAAGATTTGTCAAGGCTGACGACGACCGCGAATACTCCATCTACAGTCGCATCCTCACAAACCTCAGTTCCTTGATCTCTCTAGGCATCCTTTCATTTCCTACCGTTTACTCTCTGCCTAATCTCCTAAGCTTGCGCGGCGTCGGCTTGACTGGGAAATTGTCTCGTGATTTCCAGGGGCTACTATAGCATCGCCAAAGACCTGAGCAACTTTCCTTGCGCAAACATCTCTACCCATTATCTAATAATAGCGTCGCGGAGCTTGCCCGCTACCAATTGCAAACATGGCTGCTGTGCGCGGCACCGAGCATACCAAGTCAGCGACACCCTCACGTTTCATGACCACCAAGCTAACCCCATCATCGTGCGCAGAACCGACCAAGAGCTCGCTATTAACATCAAGAAGGCTACAAACGTCGAGGAGATCTCTCCAAAGCGAAAGCATGTCCGAGCATGCATCGTCTATACATGGGACCACCGGTCCTCCGCCGCCTTCTGGTCCGGCATGAAGGTGTACGTCTCATACGTCCTCATCATGACAACTCACGCTGATCGACCATCAACAGCCAACCTATCTTAGCCGACGAAGTCCAAACATTCAAGGCCCTGATCACGATCCACAAGGTACTCCAAGAAGGCCACCCCAGTGCTCTCAAGGAGGCAATGGCAAACCGCGCATGGATCGATAGCCTGAACCGCGGAATGGGCGGAGGAGGAGAAGGCATGCGCGGTTATGCGCCTCTGATCCGCGAATACGTTTATTACCTACTTGCAAAGCTCTCCTTCCACCATCAGCACCCCGAGTTCAACGGAACATTCGAGTATGAGGAGTACCTGAGCTTGAAGGCCATCAACGACCCCAACGAAGGCTACGAGACCATCAGCGACCTGATGGTGCTGCAAGATAAGATCGAGCAGTTCCAAAAGCTGATCTTCTCACACTTCCGAAATGTTGGAAACAACGAGTGCCGAATTGCCGCCCTCGTGCCCCTCGTTCAGGAGAGCTACGGAATTTACAAGTTCATCACCAGCATGCTGCGCGCAATGCATTCAAGTCAGTGATTCACTCCCCCACCCCCCTCTTTAGGATCCTTAGGGTTAACACCAACAAAGCAACCGGAGATGACGAGGCCCTTGAACCCCTCCGTGAACGTTACAACGCGCAGCATTATCGCTTAGTTAAGTTCTACTACGAATGCTCAAACCTGCGGTACCTTACCAGTCTCATCACCATCCCCAAGCTTCCTCAAGATCCTCCCAACCTCTTGGCGGACGATGACGATGCACCTGCGCTACCCGCGCGACCGAAGCAGGAGATTGAGCGAAAGCCGTCTCCTCCGCCTCAGCCCAAGAACGACGGCCCTGACGAGATGAATGAATTCTGGAAGAGCGAGTTGGATCGTCAGAACCGAGAGTACGAAGAGCAGCAGCGCATCCTCGAGCAGCAACAACAACAAGCTCTCATGGCCCAGCAGCAGGCACAGCTTCAGGCTCAGCGTGAGTTTGAGAAGCAGCAACAGCAACTAATGGAGCAGCAACAGCGAGAGCAGGAGGCGCTCATGGCGCAACAAGCGCAATGGCAAACTCAGGGACGACTGGCCGAGCTGGAGCGTGAAAACCTGAATGCGCGCGCTCAGTATGAGCGAGATCAACTGATGCTCCAACAATACGACCAGCGAGTCAAGGCCCTCGAGGGTGAGCTGTCGCACATTCAGAACAGTCTCGGCCAGCAAATGAACAGCAAGGATGACCAGATTCGGGCACTTCAGGAGCAGGTCAACACATGGAGGACGAAATATGAGGCACTGGCCAAGCTATACTCTCAGCTGCGACACGAGCATCTCGATCTGCTTCAGAAGTTCAAGGCTGTTCAACTCAAGGCGGCGAGCGCCCAGGAGGCTATCGATCGACGTGAGAAGCTCGAGCGTGAGATCAAGACCAAGAACCTCGAGTTGGCCGACATGATCCGTGAGCGTGACCGCGCCCTTCACGACAAGGACCGCGCGACTGGCAGCAGCAAAGATGAGGTTGAGAAGCTCAAGTGCGAACTTCGCTTGGCCCAAGACAAGGCCGATAACCTTGAGCGTAGCAAGGGCAACGAGCTTTCGACAATGCTTGCCAAGTATAACCGTGAGATGGCGGATCTCGAGGAGGCACTGCGCAACAAGACACGACAGCTGGAGGATGCTCAGATGAACCTCCGTGACGGCAGCTCTGACCTCGAGCAGCTCCTCCGTGACAAGGAGGAGGAGCTTGAGGTGTACAAGACGGGCATGGATCAGACCCTCATCGAGCTCAACGAGCTCAAGATGAACCAGGGTGACACTGACCATGCCTTGGATGGCCAGATCGATGCCCTCATCATGTCCAACCTTGACAAGATCAACGACATTATCGACTCTGTTCTCCAGGCTGGTGTTGCGCGTGTGGATGACGCGCTCTACGAGTTGGATTCCAGCATGCAGGCTGGTAACCAGAATGCGTCTCCGTCTTATGTACTGTCACAGATCGAGAAGGCCTCAGCTAGTGCTATGGAATTTGCTACATCGTTCAACAACTTCATCGCGGATGGACCAAATGCGACACATGCCGACCTTATCAAGGCCATCAACGTCTTCTCTGGTGCCATTGCCGATGTCTGCAGCAACACCAAGGGCCTTACCCGCCTAGCTACAGATGATAAGAAGACCGATTCTCTCATGAACGGAACCCGCCAGCCCGCTATCTCAGCTGTACAGTTCCTCCGAGGTCTTCAGAGCTTCCGACTTGAGGGCATGGATCCCCTGCAGAAGACAGACGTGGTCATCAACAGCAACAACGACGTCCAGATGAACTTGCAGAAGCTCAACAAGCTTGTTGAGTCGTTTGCTCCTGGCTTTGGCAAGCTCGCCAACAAGAAGGGAGACTTGGGTGACCTCGTCGACCAGGAGCTCAGCAAAGCTGCAGATGCAATTGCGGCAGCAGCTGCACGACTGGCCAAGCTCAAGAACAAGCCTCGTGATGGCTACTCAACCTATGAGCTCAAGGTGAACGACTCGATCCTGGATGCGGCGACGGCGATCACCAACGCCATTACGCAACTGATTCAGGCGGCGACAGTGACACAGCAGGAGATTGTACAGGCAGGTCGTGGATCGACGTCACGAACCGCGTTCTACAAGAAGAACAACCGATGGACTGAGGGACTGATCTCTGCCGCCAAGGCTGTGGCATCATCGACTAACACACTCATCGAGACAGCAGATGGAGTCATCTCTGGGCGCAACAGTCCAGAACAGCTCATCGTGGCCTCGAACGATGTGGCGGCGTCGACTGCCCAGCTTGTGGCTGCCAGCAGAGTTAAGGCAGGGTTCATGTCCAAGAGCCAAGAAAAGCTCGAGCAGGCCAGCAAGGCGGTGGGTGCGGCATGTCGAGCACTGGTGCGCCAGGTGCAGAGCTTGATCAAGGAGCGTAGCCAAGAGGAGGACCAGGTGGACTACTCGAAGCTTGGAGCGCACGAGTTCAAGGTGCGAGAGATGGAACAGCAAGTAAGTTTAGCAGCCTCCCCCGTCATGTGTTTGGCAACCCTTTCCCTTGGCCGTCTCCCTCTCATCTCCCCCTGTCGTGGTGGCATCATATATCACATCACAACTACCATGACACATCGATACCCCTCACAGGTCCAGTTCATTCCCGGGCCAGTGCTTTCGTAACGGTTACTATATCCGGCAAAGCTTATTTTAGCCCCCCTCGTGTAAGATGATGGACTGACAAGCCACCAACAATCAACAGGTCGAGATCCTCCAATTGGAGAATGCCTTGGCGTCGGCTAGACATCGCTTGGGCGAGATGCGGAAGATCTCATACCAAGAAGAGTAAGGGCGCAGATTTGGGCCTGCCGAAGGCATTCGCGGCTTCAGCCTCAATTATCGACACCCGACCAATGATGGCTCAGGAGTGAGACTGCACAACCAAAGGAGACACACACACACCAAGCCCAGAGCCCCCCCTTTGGATAGTAAGGTATTAGAGTTGATGGGGATGGCTTGCACTTGCGTAGCCTTGGTCGATTTTCGTATGGCACGCGGAGGAGGAGAAAGTCTGGGCATTTGAGCATGGACGATTAGACTCCCATTTCTTACATTTCACTTCGCGACGCGAGCAAAGACGCGAGATATAGACGGACTACCCGTAACCGTCACCGGTCCGTACAGTGCCGGAGGATTTCCTGAAGAACGAGAGCCGTGGTCCCTGTCGATGGAACCATGTTTTAGTCCACCTTAGTGTCTTGTCTTGTCTATTGGGCCGGCGATGCGGATAGTGTTTCTTGTGTTACTAGTTAGAAACAGGCGTAGCTTAGCGAAAATATGTTCACTTTCCGAATTTCTGGCTCTGTGAGACATGTGTTGAGATTTGTGTTTCTTGTGCTGCTGGAGCTGAGTACGGGGAGTCGGACGGTGAAGCGATTGTCTAGTCTCAGACAGACACCCCTGGATGGCTCATGGCGGCACATCCGATTGCCTTTCAATTCCATTTCTTGCTTCGACCCTGACAAATAGAGCATTCAGTCTTGAGCTTTGGTGCCGATTTCCAGAGTTTGTGAGTGGTTTAGGGGACCTTCATCTAAACCTATCATTTGAGGTCAGTCTGTCGTTTGAACTATGAGATCAACCATCAAACGAAACATTGGCTACGCTAGCTCCATCAGGTTGGAGCGATCTTGGCGTTGGACGCTGCAGGGTCAAGGACCCATCAAGAGCTCCCATGACAAAATTACCCCAACACAGGATGGTCACTGTTGCACATCAAGCCCAAATCGAAGTGATCTCTGCCGTCACAGCGATTGAGGTGTTTTGATTTTGAAGTAATTATGCTTGAGATCGGGGCATGATTCATTACTCAGTTAGCAAAATTAGCAGAATTCCTGAACCAAAACCAGATGGAATCTGCCATTCTCCCTTCCTTGTAAGTCGTCAGCCCTACAGCTCGAAGCGGGTATAGCATGGGGGTGTCAACCATCAGCGATCGTGGGGACCCAAGAACCGGGCTAAGATCGCCAACTGTGAGGACTGTCCACTCCGGATTTTAGGTCAGTGGCGGCACTAAGCACAGGGACATTCTAAACCGATTTCCAACGCCATCATCAGATAGCTCTCTTTCGAAGAATGCTTGCTTGGGATGGTTCCGATTAGTCCCTCTTCACTGAGTACTGTAAGGGGCAATTGCTGCTGTTATGATTTGGTGGCGTAACCAGTGCAGAATTGCTTTTGGAAGCAAGGTGCCCTTGTCATCGACGATGGTCACGCAGAGCAATCGTTGATCCATTGCGTCTTCTCACATCCGTTTGACGACCGGGGTCTCCATTTGAGATTTGCTCCCTCGAATGCAATTGATCATCTGATGATGCTGAGACCAATTGACAGGGGCAGCGTTATCGTCAGTGTTCTAGGGGAGGAAAGAAAACTTAGGACCTTGATCCTAAATGACAAAAAGACTGGGAGCAACTTAGAGCAACTTAGCATAAGTTTAGGACACCTTTTGCTGAGTTCGTTTTGACATCCCATGTCAAGTTCTGATGTTTTCTTGCTCCCTGAGGATGTTCCAGCTATCAAGGACTCAGCTCCTCTGTATGTACAGTATCCGATTGACAGCTTCCGACAGTTTCACATACAATCGACGGGCGCAGACATGACCAGGATACAACTGTTTGCGTAACATCGTGGACGCATGTGCATACCTACCACTGCGTTTCGCGAGTGTGTCGACTCTCACTCAGCCTGTCTTGCCCAGAACGTCGAGGGACCAGGGTCTACAGACTGTGTGATCTCACACTGTAATTTAAACCGGTGAGCATCGCCAAGAGTCTGTCAGCCAATCATTCCAGCTGTCAATAGCGTTGCGCTTTCCCACCTTCAGATCTCGTTGTGGGCCGTACTAAACATAATTCCGACCTCAGTACTCTGTAGCATGTAGGGAAAACCAAGACTAGTAATTGTGTGTATTGACTTTGCTATGAAGTTCCTGGTAAAGGATCCCCCCAGCTGTATCAAATCATCCCATTCCATCCCGAAACTGCCTAGTCGCACCGCATGCTGGATTCGTGATGGTAACCCAAGATTAAGAGCCATCGTGGCAATCCACCTTGATATTGTTTTACGCCATCAGAAATTCTGTTTATGTGTCAACAATAATCGGAGTTTCTGGACAGGAAGTACTGACACTGCTGCTGCATCTTGGATTGCTTCTCATGTAGGTACTGGTCAATAGACCAGGCGCTGGAGATATCAATGATGCTTGTGTCGATGACATCGTAGAGGTCGAACTCAGAAGCCTGCGGGCGGTAGTGCCGATCCATGTAGAAGTTGTAGAGAGTGTTGCTCTCCATAGGCGAGTCTGCCACAGAAATCTGAACATTCTGGAAGGAAGCGAGATCCTGCACTTCCCAGGAATGAACGAAACGATTTCCGAAAAAGGCGGCGTCGTATTCGGCACCAAAAAGATCTTGAGCAGCAAGGTTGCGGCTCTCGCGAACTGCGTTGATGAAACTGGTTTTCTCGGCGGTTGTTGGAACAGACTCGTAGAGCGGTTGAGTAGTAGCGACACTGTTGCCAGCAGTAGCACTGGTAGTGGTCATGATGCCATTCTGGCAAGCCCACATGCGCATCAGGAGAACCTGAGAGAAATCCGTAAAGTAACCAGCATACAGGACGCTGGTGAGAAGATCGATCTCGGTGGTGGGTTGGACATTGACACGGCATGCCAGGTTCGCCTTCATGATATCAGTGTTTTGCTGAAATGTCACGGTACCTTGAGAAGCAGTTTGCTGCCAGCCAAGGACCTCAATGTACAAGGAGGGTTCAACCATGTTCATCAAAGGGCAAGCGATGCCAAGGAATGCGGACAAGTTAACGGTACCCTTGCCGAGTTGATCGCGGAGAAAGGAATAGACTTTAGCAATCAGGGCCCATTTGTTTCGGTGAGGGTCGCCGCCCCAGAGCTGGGTCAGGAAACCGGAGGCATTCTTCTGCTGGGTGTCGGGGAATAGCTTCAGATAGTAGGCTAGATCTGGTCAATAGGTGTCATAGGTAAACAATATTCAAACTTACTACGAAAGGCCATGAAGGCGTTAAGAGGGCGCTTAGCCCTCGAATCCGCAGTACCCAGAGTGCCATGAGGTTTGAGTTGGTCTTCGAAGACAGGAAGAAACTCATGACCGAACAGGTCAAGCATTTCCTTCAACACGTAAGGAGATACGAGAGCCTCGGCCAGACGGTTTGGAGAGGTCTGAGAGACAGCACGCATCATTGCGATCTTGGACACGTCGTTCAAGGCCGCAACCTTTCGCTCATCCTTGGCAGCGTTGATCAGTAGTTCCATGTTGACAGCAACGAGTGAGGGAAAGTAGGAGCTTGATTTAAGTAGACGATGAGAAACACTGGGTAAAAAGAGTGCCAGTCTTAAAGCATGAGTTGTCAGAGGTTGGAGAGAAGAATTTCTGAGCGAGGAGAGAAGTGGTGTTAATAAGTAAGAGGTCTGGGGGGTGAGAAGACGGGGTGTATGAATAAATTCCTTGGCAGGAACCTAGGTACCTAGTAGCAAGTACCTGAACAATAGAATGAGGTGGCAGGCAGTGTTTAACAGCCGCCTTTTTCTTAGCGTATTACGAGCAGTTTTGCAGATGCTTGACAGTGCTAGGGCGAAACCGATGAAACTATTCGAAATATTTGTGACTGGGTTTGACCGCATTGATTTGACTACTTAAGGTAGGTAGCTAGAAACTTATACTACGTATATCCCCTTTTGCAACCTACAAGAATCCTTGTTATAGCTTTAATTGGCCACTTCACCCGGTAGCTCTTGATTGAAGGCCAATACCAGAAGGCCTTGCATAGGATTGTCTACGGGATCCCTGTGACGCTCAATTGCATAAACCGCAGTCGACATGAAGGGGAGAGTCAGGAATCCACTCGGGTCTGCGCGGGGCTTTTGAATTGCAGGAGTATGGTAGAGGAAGTCGTTCCCAACGGTCATAAAAGACTCAGCTGTGTGTATATCAGGGGCGTTGTTGGCGTATCCTCGCCCGGAATGTTGAGCAAACCACTTGAGCTGCAACAGTTTTGCCTCCTCGGAGACCTCAGGAAGTTGGTTTTCGGACCGGAGAAAAGCGCGGACCCAATTGTACGTTGCCTTGAACTGCCCGGCGAGAACGATCGCGCTGTAAGGCAGAATAAACTTGATCTTCGTGTGAGGCACATGATTTTCGTTGGTTGAGAAGATAGGCGATTCCGTGTTTCTGATAAAATTGTTCCATGGAGACCCGGGGACTCGTCGATACGGATGCCAGTCAGGGGCTTCGCGGTAGAACTGCTCATATAGAGATCTGACGAGGAGCTTCTTCCCTTGCTGACAGATCCGTACGTTGCCCCGAGCCGCACCGAATTCAAAGGCCGGGGGCGTCGCGAAGACCTCGTCGTCATTGTATACGTTGCCGGAAATGGAGACAAAAACCCTCAGGAAGAGCTCTCGCGACTTAGAGACAGGCATCTCGCTAAGGTAGTTGAACGCGAAGCCCTTAAGACGAGGCCCGATAGTGTAAGTGGCGTACAGAATCGCGACGGCGGCCTTCGAGATCAAGGAGGCAGCCTGGAGCTTAGGGTGCTTAGGGTGAGCCCACACCTCGATACCCCTAAGAATGGTCATGAAGCCTAGGTTGGCGATTGAACGGTGATTGCGCCGGTACCCAGGGGTCCACCCACGAGGCATGCCAGTGGTATCTGGAGAGCGAGTAGCTTGATGGGAGTAGAGGACAATGACAGCTTCGGTATACCATCTCACAAGGGCGGCATCAATGATCTTGAGTGGCGAGCCATACCTAGCCAGTCGGATATGAGTAGCTCGGATGCCGTTGAGGAGCTCATTATCGATAGATAGATCGGTCATTAATTGATTGATGACAAAGAACACAGAGCGAAGCACATCTATCAAGGATATTAGCTCCCTGTCATGACTGAAAATGATGATATGATTACCTTTTGGGTAGAATCTTTCCCCTTCTTTGGGCAAGTCGACCTTCAAGATGATGCTAAGGACCTTGGCATGGAGGGCATCGAGAGCCTCCTCGGGCTTATAGATAATCGCCGGATCATCCCATAAAGGGAGGAAACTGAACGCGCTGTCCATATCTGAGGACACGATAATGAGGAATGTGGGTGTTGTGTAGGAAAGAAGAAAAGCAAATGAACAAGAACTGGAGTATGCGAAAGATATCATCACCGCCAGCTGTCTGGCAGTGACAGCTACAGGTTTCACAGATTTGCTGCATTATATGACGTAATAAGCAAACGAGTGAACAATAGAGCTCAGAGCACACCTTAGCTGCTTGTCATTGACAACCTGAACAGACTGTCCTATTGTTCATATTTCTCTTGACTTGCTCAGTTTGTCGCCTGCATCCGTTTCCCCCATCATTGCTGGTGCATCAGCTTCCTCCTTGCTATTTCTTTACCACAGAGAACACTCAAATTTCAGTTGCCTACAAGAAAGTACCGCCCATCGTGCCTATTGATCGCTTATCGTGAGAATGACCGGAACTTCAAAGGGACGCTTACGTGAAGGTCCTCTGGGCGTTCTCATGCCCCCGGAGGCCGAAGTTCCTATTACTATGGTCTACAGCCAGTCGCAAGCTGATATTCACATCTTTCTCCCAGAGAACGCTTCTCTGACGCTCATCAACCATGTTGCAGACAAATTCAGGTAGAACACCAAATCTTTGGGCGACCCTACCAGCTAACTATTATAGTCGTCGCGTCCAACAACCCGTGAGAGTTTTTCATGACAAAGCACGAAGCAAGTACCGCCTTTGTCCAATTCCTGAAGATGTGAGCCCCGATACCTCGACTTATGGGAGGTACTGCTTCACTCGTGGTATGATACACAGGAATCATTTCGAATGGTACCGCTCTGACATATTTATAGACCAATCCACGCCAGTGAAGGTTTCCGAAGAAGATCCAACTGTTGGCGAGGGAGGGCGTCGAATCCCACGGCCTAGGAATTGCTGGCTTCTATATCGTCAGTCCAAATCACAGGAGATCACAAAAAGGGTTGAAGGAATCACGGCCTCTGAACTTTGTAAGTACATCGTCCTGGAGAGCTGGACAGTATTAACTTAAACCGTAGCGAGAGTGATCGGCAGGATGTGGGATGAAGAGACGCCTGAGATTCAAGCTTACTGGTATAACATGGCTGAGAAAGAAGAGTTCAACCACAAACAACAATACCCCGGGTACAAATACATCCCGGCGAAAGAGCCCGACCAAGAGCTGCCTTGAAACACTCAAACTAGCCAAACCTCTCTCTGGACGTGAAAAGGCGCCCCCTTTAGTGGACGCATATGATCGGCAACGGAAATAAATATATGACCCTTTACATGGATATTGCTTCATTCTCCCACGTTGATCTATCAGTTAGTTTCTAAAAGCTCTCATGGAGCTGAAGCTTACCAATACAAGGACAGGCTCCATGGAGAAAATGGGTCTGCAACCCACTCGCTTTGTTTCTTGTTGCACTAGGTTGTAGGACACATCTCTTCTCTGAAGACAGGAAGCCTAATGGATAGGTAGTTAGCATATTGACAACGTATCGCGTTGTTCTGTGGTGGACAGATAATATAAGAGAGACCAAAGACTCAATTCTATCGAGATTACGATGCTATCGGTGACATGGCAACTTGGTTCTATTGATCGTAACACAGATGAGTTCCCTACTGTACAGCTCTCAACGTAGTGTATGTAAAAAATCCCCAATCAGACTCCTGCACTTCCCAGTTCCCCGAATTCCCATCATGAGCCAGTCCAATCACTGCTCCAAATGAATGTACTGCAGCGCCACTCCGAGTTTCTCTCCTTCTCCCCCGATGGTCCTAGCGGTCGCGGACAGATGTAGAACATTCGACCTGTAATGTCATCAAAATTAGCTTCTGAGTTTGGATTTGCATCGACAAGCGACGTTGTGTAATGGCAACGCCACCGCATGCACTTTGGATCAGCTGCCGCCGTATAACGTACCACAGTTGACTCCGGGCTTCTTGGTGGTGAAGCTGATGCAGGGTTCGTCGTGTTCACATCTTGGTGCAACCCTCTTACCCAGCAGCTTGGACCACGACTCCTTCGCCTCGATCGGGTCAAACACCCTGTCCGAGGGTTCGGGATCCTTGCCGCGTAGAGGGACTGTTGGTGATGACTTTTCTGTAAGTGTAGCCTGCGGGGTATTCGATGGTCTCTGCGCGCTTACTGGCGCTTTCCCTGATCCTGCAGGTTTCTTTGTTGTAGATGGCGTTGAACTTGCCGCTACTAGCTCTGCCTTGCCATCTTGAGCCGCGGGAGCTTTTGGCTTGAAGAATCCCTGTAATGTTCGTTGGCTCTGCGCCACCTTGCTCTTGGTGTCGTTGGCGCCTGTAAAAGACTTGGTCTTCTTGAATGGCCGACTCGTCGTGTCAGCGGCCGTTCCAGGTCTTTTGGAGCTAGGCTGGGATGCTGAAAGCTTGGTTGAGTTGGTAGTCTCGCCCAGCCTCGGTGTGGAGGAGGCGTTGGTCGGTGACCCTGAAGCTTCCTCTGCTTTGTCGAGTGACCCTGAGGCGCTACTATTTCCGTTCTTCAAGGGTTCTACAGGTGTGTCTGCCCTCGTCGACTCTCGTGGAGGGGCGGCTTTCTTTGCGAACATATCGCGGATGCTCTGCCGGCGGTCAAATTCTGGTATCAGCTTCGCAGACAAAGGAAGGTGATCCTTTGGGGTCCAGTCTCGAAGACGCTCATCCCCGTTGAACATACCCGGGGGGTTCATCATCTCGAGCAACGCACACTCTTTGTCGCCCACCGTCACTTTGTCCGACAAAGTCGCAAAGACTGGGCAATGGTCAGATCCCATCAAGCCCTCCTGAATATTGGAGTAGTTGAACCAGCTCTTGATGCCATCGCTGCACAAGACGTAGTCAATCCGGCTGCCGTTGTTTGCAGGTCGTGTGTTCCGCTTGGTATCCCAACATGTGTTCATTCCCACTCGCTCGGGGTGAAAGCATCGACAGAGGTCCCAGAGAACAGGCTTTTCACGGCCTTCGTCTCTTTCGCCTAGCACACTTCCCTCAAATATGAGTTGGTTGAAGATGCGCCGCACAGGTGCGTTCATCCAGTCGCTGAGTTCAATCCCTTCCTTGCGTAGTGTCTCTGAAACATTGGTTGAGTCAAGCTCGGAGCGAACGACGTTCAAATCACCGGTGAGGATGACCTGCTTGCCTGCGGCGACCAAGTTCCGTATTCTCACTTCCAGTGCTTGGAAGAAACCAGTGCGAAAGTCATCACGAGTCTCATCTCGGGTTGCAGGGCTGTAAACTCCAAAGAGCACAAAACCTGGAAACTCGAGAATGACACAGCGACCTTCAGAGTCAAGAGTCGCCTCGTCGATGATGCCGTCAATTTGATCGGGTCGGGGATAGCCACCAATCTGCTGGTCTTCAGGGAGGTCGCGGTATCTGGTTGTAGACTTGGGAGCTGTTAAGATGCCGGTGACGCCTTCTTCTGCTCGTATAGGCGCGCATTTCGAGTTGCGTGTGTAGATAGCGACGCCAGAATATCCTGAAGATTGTCAGGCGTTGTGGCGAACAAATGAGGGTGAGTGCCGTACCTTTCTTGTGCTTCGGTAAGCTGAAGAAGACATCCCAGCCGGGAACAAGAACCATGTCATCTTGAAGGTCCTTTCGCTGGATTTTGGTCTCTTGCATAACAACGATGTCTGCCTCAAGAATCTCAAACATAGCCTGCGTGGTTGTGAGTTGAGGTCAGGTGTAGGTTGTGAGATGAAGGAGCGTACTTGAAAGGTTCTCTTTTCTCTCCAAGGTTGATAACCGAAAGGATTTCTGTGATAGCGAGTTATTAGGATGAGTTTAGGGTTTTTCGTAGTGAATCACGAACCGGATGCCATTGACTGCAGAAGGTGTTAGTGGGAAAGCCAAGAAAAAGGCGGCGAAACTCACCGTTCCAGGTGGTTATCCGAAACGCCATGATTGCAACTTAAGAGTTATGGAATTTGGTGTCGAAAAGTCTCATATAGTATGAGAAGCAACCCCCGCAAGCGCCTCACGTCTCATCCCGTGGTACTGACGATGTGGAGACCATGAGCTGAAGGATGAAGGAACTTCGCGATGAGTTTGGGAGACGGGCGAATTGGAAGCTATAGAGAGATATATCGGGTAGAGACTGTCGTATATAAGCCCAAAAGAAGAAATGAGAAGGGCGAGAATCGTTGGATTCGAGTAATTGCCATTCAACAACAAGATACTCAGAGTAAGAAGGTCGCGATCCCCTACAATGACGCAGAGCCCCACCGCGTGGTGTTGAGCCTTCGACGTCGCGCCCCCAGCACGAGATCACGTGCGCACTGTCATCGGCCGGGGGAAATTGGTACCTTACAATTGAGGCAACTTTCATTGGCGGTTCTAACCGAAGAATGACCTGATCACAAACTTGCCTTAGACTCACAAACCGTCAAAGCGAACAACAACGTCGTCGTCTACAATGTCCGCTGTACGATTCACCCGCGCTGCCACGCGCGCCACTGCGCAGCTCCGCGCTCCCCTCCAGCGCCGATTTGCCAGCACCACCGAGAACGAGTTCATCAAGGAGCGTCAGCACATCAAGGAGCACGCTGCCGGTACCACTGGTGAGTTCGACACCCGACGACGCAGAATTGGGTCAATTGGAAGCTTTGGATGTGGTTGCTGACGATGGACAGAGCTGTGGAAGAAGATCTCCCTCTAGTACGTCCGAATCAGAACCCTTGAGCGAATTACGAATCTGTCTTCGAACCCGGAGCATCGGAAGTTGGAGTTGATGAGGTCGTGTGATGCGTTGGGGATAGCAATGACTAACGAGATCGAAGTGGTGTCACTCCCTGCCTCATCGCCGCCAGTGCCAACGCCTACTGGCTCTGGAACGAGCATTGGGAGCACTGGAACCACCTGCCTCCTCTGGAGGAGCGCACCGAGTACCCTTACCAGAACATCCGCACCAAGAACTACCAGTGGGGTAACGGTGACAAGGTGAGTTTGGAATGGATATTCTGGTTCAATGGCGCTTTACTGACATTTTACAGACTCTCTTGTAAGTTGTGACATCATTCCGGACAAGAGCTTCAAAAGAGCTTCAAGAAGCTTGGATGCCAGCTCTCACGCCATTGAGATCCGAGCTATCATGCTCTATGACGTTTGTGAATATCATACTAACTATAGACAGCTGGAACGACGAGGTCAACTACCACAACAAGGACAAGGCTTCCTAAGTATGATCTGTTGACAGCTCATGCGTTGGACAATTGCTGGACTACTCCGTCATGGACTACTCCCTCTGGAGATACCTTGTACATGTTCCCTAGACTCGAATTGACTGATTGTTGAAATCTGAACCATCATTCCTACGCATTCTAAGTGACATAAAACCGGATGTGCCATCACGTTTCTAGTGTTCTCATCTAAAACGCCTGCGAGCCTTGTCGTAAGAGTCACTCATGTTAGGTCATACATCCCCAAGTCCAAACCGAATTTACACTATTCTTTGCTAAGCATATTCTACATATTGTCTTGACATCATCTAAGCCCATTATTCTCTTTATTTAAGCCCATTCTTTAGATTCAAGCCTTGGACTGAAGTCAAGAACTTAAATTCAGCGGAACACTGCATCGATTAAATGATGTATCAGGCTTGGACTAGTATGATCAGAATCCTCTTTATTCAGTGTATTCCTACTCTTCTGCTTTGGACGTTGTGATACATACCCACCAATTGAGATTGTGTCATCCACTTTAAGTCGCCTTGACACGGATACTCCGAAGATGTCCCGGCCAAACAACAACAGCAACGAAACACCCTACAACCAAACGCGCCAACCGAGAGGCAACTATTGATAGTCTCATCGAATGGGAGTTGCTGACTCAGATGGGAAGGTCAGAATACCACAAAGGTAGCTAGATTATATCTTAGCAGGAGTGATCTAATCTGTTAACAATTCGACAGGCGCGTCTTTGTGCCGACTTGAAGGGCGCTCTCTTGAAAACCCTTCCCACTCTGTGACTGTTCACATCTTCATCATTTACCATCACGCGCTATAAAAGTGTGATTGGTTCCGACTAAAAATGGCTCGCTATCTCAACCCGGCCAAGATTGGCCTTCTCGCTCTCATAGAGCTCTACGTTGAAGGAGCTGTACCAAGTGATGCTATCCTTCCTGTGCTCTCCTTTGTCACCTCTCATCTCATGGATCACTGTTCTCCAAAAACATCCGCAGATCAGTCCGAAAGATGGAGCAAGGCAGAGAAAACCGTCAGCCTCGTCATAAGCATCAAAGAGTTTGAGAAGCTTCTTGGGAGCTACCCCTTTCTCATGGGCATGCCTGGACAGAGGTTATGGGATCAGTTCTTGGGCAAGCTATGGGATATCAACTCATTGGATGCACTGCACAACTTTTTCGACAACCTATCCGGCTTGTTGGCCAAAACCAAGGAGGAGCGCAAGAGACTGGCTGAGTTGGGCCAACCAGTGGAAGAGGAAGAAGGCATCAGGCTTTCGGTGAACTCTCCCTTTGGGGCTTTTGTGCGCAGATCGCGACTTGAGTACCAGCGATTACGCTTCCACGACTGTACAGAGCTATGGAAACAATTTGTCCGGTATCGACAACCAACAGCCCCTTATCTCAAGCGCAAGATCCCAGGCTTCGGACGGCTGAGTTTCGACAATGTTCTCTTGGTGGGCGAGCAGGAAGATTGGGATCTCAAGGGTGTTATGGACTTGGCCTCTGTGGCATACGGTGATATGCTCACAGGAGACCAGAGTGGATCGCTCCCTGTGAGCACAGATGACATCGAGAGTCTCCTTGAGTTCCAAATCGAGCAGATGCAGAGTCAGTCATTCTCAAACTCATATGATCTTGCGTGCTGACACAGTTAGGATTTGGCAACAGGATACCCCTCGAAATCCGTCATCAGTTTCATGATCTACTCAACGACAGCTATCTCATTCCCAGTCTCACACACTATCTTAAGTACGCTATCTCTCATCAACATCGATGAACCTTTCGACTAACGTGGGGTAGATTCCTCGATGCATGGAGAGCTGGAGACCAGCCCACCGCATTCGATTATTTGCACCGTTACTTTGACTACACCATGCAGAACAGAGATCGCTTGTTCTACCAATACGCTTTGATGAACTTGGCTGTTCTGCAAGCCGACTTCGGTTGCTACAAAGAAGCTGTAGCAGCCATGCTTGAAACCGTGTCGACAGCGCGAGAGAATCGAGACATGACTTGCCTCAATTTTGCCTTGAACTGGCTCTTCCACTTCAGCCGTGCCCATCCTGAACTCGTCCAGAATCTGGAATCAAATAGCCTGCTCGGTACTGGCAAAGAAAGTTTGGCTTTTCTCCGTGTTAAGGCCAGAGAGACAGGCATGTTCACGCTATGGAGCTCAGTTCTTCTCAGCGAAGCAAAGCTCGGACTATTGAACGGTGACAGTGTGGCTACGGCTTTTGAGTCGATTGTGCGAAGCTCTCACATCATCGTCGAGAGGAACATGAACAACATGTTTGGGTCACACCTTTCACTCACTTCAGCTCTATGGGACAGGCTTGGGCTCTCGACCCTATCGTCAGCAACCTGCGAGGTCTTCCTAAAATGCCACGCCCGCAATGCCATCTTCGATGATGAACTGAAGTTGACTTGCCGACTCGCTTTATTACTTGCTTCACAGGGAAAATACGACGATGCAATGACTAAACTGGAAGACCTGGAGGATAATTCACTGAGATCCTGGAAGCCGAGCCAGTACTGGCACAAGTACCGAGGTATTATCAAGCTGAAAAGAGAGTTACATCACAACAATCTCGAAGGAGCTGAACGGCTTCTATCTCAGATCCTCCAATCAAAGATGGATGACCTAGAACCTGATATGGCGTTCTTGGTGGACACCCTCCACATTGACTATCTCACTCGTCGTGAAGATCTTCAAGCGGCCTTTGCAAAAGTCGACAGCATGATGTCGCAGTTAGAGAATGAGAAGAAGGATGTGGTACTCAAGGTCAAACTCTTGCTCCTAAAAGCCTCTCTTCTTGATAAGTGTGGCCGGACGCAGAGAGGGTTTACGACAGCAATGCGGGCAGCGAGCATATCGTGGGGAGCTCGCCTGATACCCTGCCTCTGGCAAGCAATCGGTTCTGTGTCGAATATTCTGGTCTCTCTGAAGGAATTTGAAGCAGCCTCTCAGCTTCTGCTGGCTATCATACCCCGTTCCCTGGAGTGTGAGACTGAGAGTCTGACAGCCCAGCTCTACAGCTACCTCGCCGATGCCAACATGGGACTTGCTGGTACATGCGAACCCAAGTCAGCCAAACGATCGGAATACATGACGAAAGCTCTCGCAGCGGTGCAAAAGTCTTTTGACCATTACTCAAGTATCGAAGACATCAACATGCAATGCCAAATGATGGCAAAGAAGGCGATGATCATGAAGCTGACTGGGGATATGGTTCTGGCTGCAGATTACGCTGCAGCGTACGTGTCACTGCGAAAGACTGCTGAATCACTCAGTCTTGACGGGTAGGCATTGGTAATGGCAAATATGAATCATTGGCATGGCTAGAAACGAGATATGGGAGTTCATTATACCATTTATTTATGCAGAGACGGGTAATATTTCAACCAGTCCTAGAGAGGATTCTTATCCAAGAACATGAAACTTGACGAATACACACGCAATGATGCTGTATGCCCCATAGAACACTGATAATGCTTGTTTGTCTACCACCGTACTTTTTCGCCCTTCTTGTTTCTTAACTGGCCTCCCTCTGCCACAGTCTCAGCCTTGGATTCTTCTGTCACGTCTACCTCACTGGGATCATTGGTGGCCCACGCTCTCTCGATACACAGCTCAAATGGACCGTCAACACGATCTGTTAGTCCAATACCCACGGTCAAGACCTTCTGTCGAAGCATCTCGGTCTGAGGTTCCACCACAAACCCGTGATTCGTTCTGACAAAGTCGTTCCATTTTATGAGTACCGTTTCCCATTGGCCTGGGCGCTTAGGGAATAATCGATGTTGATGTAAATCTGATGGTTCGACACTCTCGGTTTGCAAGTTGACGAAGTAACTGCGGCCATCTGACTTGACACGTAGGGCGAGGTAGATGTATGGATCAATATCCCACATGGAACGGCCGAAGGCAGTTGGCCTTTGATCCGGAGACCGGAAGCCGGCAAAGCCAGTTCGTTGGATATTGGGGCGGTCGGAGGGGAGGCGAGTAGAGATGTTGCCATGAAAACGGGCATAAGCGGAGGGTATCTTGGGGTCATTATTGGCGTCGGTGGACTTGTGGAAGTCGAAATTGCTCTCTGAGAAGCCGCCGATGGTCTTGTCAGTCATGACGATACAGTCGCGGACACTATCGGGGGTGTTGAACTCGTAAAGAGGCTTGGGCTGTGTAGCGCCTTTGATGGCCTCGAAGCTCACAGCTGCAACATTTAGCTTCAGAACATTGCGAAGATTGGGTGGAGTCTACCTATTTGTGTGCGCCGCCTGAGCTCATCCATACTGCGGCCGAAGAAGCCTCTTGAGAGGAGCGTCTGTGTGGCCCTCATGATGGGTAATTTTGGTGTTTAGGTATGATATCGAGTTTGAAGCTGTCGCAAACTGTCTACTGGAGCCCAATTGGCTCACCGAGAGTCTGATAACATGAGATATAATAACAACAACGGTAAAGGGACTAAAATTGACCCTTTGGTCGAGTTTCAGGCCGTTGAGCAATGATGTCGTTGTAAAGTTACGGTTCTGCAACTGGATGTGTTGATAATTTACACATGTCTAGCATGTGCCAATTGGTCTAATTCAACCTGGAGATCCCCCACATTTTCACCACCGGCATCGGGTCAGCGGGGCATATTTGATCCGCCATCAGCCCAGAACCCAAGAAATTCTTCAACGGTAGAAGACGTAGTTTGCCAAAGCCAGTTCGAGCTCGATAATGACCCTGCGCTGCGGGTAACCACCGGGTGTCCCTGTAAACAATTCCCACCTCTCAATCTTCTCGGTTCAACAAATTCGTAACAAAACGTTCGCCAATGTTTTCCTCGGCAAAGGCGCTACGCCCGGCCGCTCTGCGCCAGAGCGTTCTCGGAGCGGCGAGGGTGCAATGTCGATACAACTCAATGCCCTCAAAGGGAAAGCTTCAGCGAGAGATGCGGAATGCGGCTTATAGAGCTACCAAGAAAACGGAAGTTCAGTCCATATCGGCGATCCAGAAGATGGCCAACGATGAGTACTTTAAGGGTGGAGGTGGCCCTCTATTTCCTGGTGAGTTATCATGAGGATTATTAGGATCCCAGACGTCTTAATGCGCCAATTGAGGCTGTAGACAAGTAATCTGAACCATGAGAGAAGACTAACAGCGGAAAGGCACGTTTGTCTCTCTCCCATTCTCACGATACCCTTCCGGCGCCTCCAACCTCTTCTACTACTCATGGTACCGACTCCGACAATTTACTCTCGAATGCCTGTCTCTCCTCCAATGGAAGCTCAAGTCTATGCCCGACTGGACAACACGGCCCAAGTGGAAGATCGCCCGAAGCAAGATTGCGCCTACAGCGAAGAACATGTACATAGAGATGCTCGGGGCTTTTGCTGCTGGTGACAAGGCTGCTATCAACGAGTTATGTCTGCGCCAGTTTGGACACTTGCTCATCGCTGCTATCGACCGTCGAAACCCCGCCGAGCGTGTCACATTTGAATTGGTCAAGCTCAATTCGACATGGGCGTACCCTCGTGTGATGTCACACCAGGTCCACCACGTGAACCCTCACGGTAAGGAGCACAGCACAGAGCAGGCCGTTGTTGCGATTGCCTCAACACAAAAGGTAGCGAAATACAAGATAGCCACCGGCGAGCTCATCCCCGGAAGCACAAAGGTGCAGGACAAGTTGGAATACGTGGCGATCTCACGACAGATCAGCGAGAAGACATTCGAAGCTGGCAAATGGCGCATATGGGGAACCATTTCTCCAACAACTCTAGAGGCGTTCCAGGAGGAGCAGGATTGGATTACCAGGGAACAGGCCAAGCGAGCTGGATGGGAAGGGCCTCTGAAATAAAAATAAGAAGGTGCAAAATTGTATAAATACGCTGGAATGCTCATGATGTTAGTGAGCAGAGGAGGAGGAGGGAACATGGAAAAGAGTGTATATTGTACGATGAGCATGTTTTGTACTATATTCTAGAATACCTTTGCATTGAGACTGGCGAATGGACGGTTATCAAGTACTTCTCCAATTCAATTCAAGATATCAATTGCTGATATGTGTGATGGTGCAATTGAGAGCATGTTTGAAAATCCAGAAGTAGAATGTGATATTGAAGAAGGTATCATTGAGAGGCATGTGAGAACTGATCAATTGATTTAATAATGATGTTGCGTAGTGGTATTTCTGCTGGATTATGAACTACTGGGGATGCCACTATAGTAGGTTGTGGCTGTGGTATTCCTGGCGTCTTGTTATATAAACTGAGTACTCTCACTATGCAGGGTGTGGCCTGTCTTGGCTCTGTTTTTATCAGGACAAAATAAATAATTAAGCTGGCAGACATAGTAATTCTCATGCTATGCAAGTTCTGAGCTAGTGCTGCAGGTCTGTAAAAAAGTTGCAGCATGGGAACTACCGAGGTGAACAATTAGGTTTAGGCTGAAATACTGGTGTAAATCTTCTTGATTAACCTATCGATTACTTTTCGCCAAACCAACCAACTGCGAAACCGATCTTATATCAAACCCCCAATTGATCGCCAACCTTTTTTGATAGAACAGAATCCAAAGGCATCTGCTAAGTGTCCCCTTTTAAAAGAACTTGCCAGGGGTTGAAGAAACGAGGTTCTCAGTGGGAACATCCTCCTCGGTGCTTGAAGGACGAAGGTCCACGGGGCGATCAAGAGCATCAAATCGATGTCCTCGAATCTTAGCAGACATGTACTGGTAGGAAAGACGGAGGGCGAGAGCACCACAGCCCCAGAGAAGACTTCCAACAGGGGCAGCAACAAAAGCGCCAAAGGCACTCCAGTCATTACCGTAGAGACCCTTCTGCACAAGGAGAAGCTCACCGGCCTCCTGAGCGTTACCGTAGTAGATGCATCCAAAGATGAACACAGTCAGGATACCACCAAGACCACCGACAACAACCTCAAAGCCACGCCACCAGTAGAACTTATCGACGAGACCAATCACAAGGACGGGAATTGTAGCGGCGGAGATGAGATCGGTGATGAGCCAGATCTGAAGAACGGAAGGGGCCTTGAGAGCAATGACGATGACGGGGATGATGATGAGGACGACAAAGGCACGGATGTACCAGATGTTGAGCTTGTTGCGGAAGAGATCGTTGGAGCCGGAGGAGACCATAGCAGACTGGAGACTGTCAAAGGCAGCTGTGCTCATGGTGACGACCATGACGAGCACGATGCCAACAACCCAGCTGGGAAGGGTCTCGAGGAGCACGAAGAAGGCAACTGATCCAGAACCAGCAGCGTCTTCAAGAGGCAGAGCTCCGGACCAAACGGCGATGAGACCGGTGGAACCAACAAGAGTGAGGATACACAGAATGACGATCGTGGCGATGGTGGTACCGATTCGAAGATCCTTGTCAGTCTTGGAGGCGAAAGTTCGGAGCCAGAAGGAGGAGAGGAAGAAGTCGTTGGTCAAGACAGCAACAGGTAGAATGTACAGAAGCTGCCAGCCGAGGAGGTTAGACTTGGTCAGACCAGACTCCTCAATAAGAGGCCGCTGAATCTCAGTCTTCGCGCCAATGGTGATGGCGGCGATAATAACGAGACCGATGACCATGGTACCCTGGGCAACATCGGTGATGAACGAGATTCTGAATCCGCCGAGGGCTGTAGACTGTTAGACAATGCATATGGCCGCAACACAGGGGAACTCACAGGTATAGATAGTTGTGACAGCGCACTGAACGATCATAACCGGAAGAGGTTTGAGGCCAGTCATGGCATTAACAACCTGTCCGATAGCCGACAGCTCACCAACCATGTACAAGAACAAGGTCACAAGAGACATGAAGCTCAGGTACAGCATAGTAATTACACCATATCGCTGGCGAGTCCACTCGGTGAGGACGAAACCCTCAGGGCATCGTCGTCGGATGATCGGGCCAAGGTATCCAAAGATGAGCATGGGCAGCGACGACGCAAGAGCGTAGACGATCATGCCCTGGACACCAGAAATAGTGGCCAACTCAGGGTAGGAGAAGAGAATACCGGATCCGAGAGCTACAAGAGTCAGTTGTCATTCCAACGTTATAGGGGGGGCAGGGGATGGATTGGAGCGGCAACACTTTTCCCACGCAAGCATTAACTTGATCGAGTATTTACGGTACAATCTCAGCTTCGTCGTCGCACGCCAGGATCTCCCCAGAAGAACAGACATGTCTGCAACCGCAAACATGCTCCGGGGTTGGATCCAGACGATACGTCAACTCAGCGCCCGTAGTGAGCCGCATCCTCTCCCCCCAGCCTCCCGAGATTGCCTCTCTGGAGCAGGTAGTTCGAGTTACCCAGCTCAGCTGAGAGTGACCTCGACTGAGCTGGATGGGGTTAGTAGCAACAGAGTCTGAGAGCATCTCAGGAGGGAGAGGGGGGAGAGAAGGAAGATCTTCTTTCAATGTACGAACCTGCTCGTTCATCTTCTGACTGGTATATACTCGACCGAGAAGGTTTAGGCTGGAGTCTCTATACGAGGTCTCACAGCCCGTGTTCTTCGTTTTTTGCTGACATGTTGCAGTTTGCCACCGCTCCGGAGTTGTTGTAGCAAGAGCTCTTTTGGCTCTACTCACCGGAGGCGATGAAGTTGAGGGCCAAAGGGAAAGCTGTTACTATGGTTAGTTTGTGTTCTTTGTAGGTTGAGCTGAAAATTGAGATGTTTGTGAGTAGAGGAGCAAAGTTGCCTTGTCACCTCTCACAAGCATTTCGTAACTGGGGATTTTCTGACCCGTCTGAGTTCCGTTTCCTGAAAGGAAATCGGCCTTTGACTGATTTCTCATCTTCCAAGCAATGCCAGTTCCCATGAGTCTGTTCTGATGATTAGCTTGAATACGAAAATGTAAGCGAGATCGGAGACAAACAGGAACAGGGCATAAGTGACATAGATGACGGCATTGGACGCCGTGTTCGAGGGAAAGCCCATTGTGAGTTAATTTCGAGCTGACGATTCTTCGTTGATGAGATGCGTTTGTATCTTTCTTCAGTTGAAATTGTCAATCGACGTGATGTAAGTGAAGTCGAAGGAAGAGAGAGAGCGAGAAAAATTGCAACTTAAGTCAATTAAAAAAAGTCGCTCCTGGTTTGGTATGATCAGTTAGCGTAGGAATAGAACCTCCTCCTACACCCGATTTAGTAACGTTCTATCGCCAAACTGACTGCATAGAGGAAATCTGGACCATCAAATGCTTGTCGCTTTTACTACGGAGAGTGGGGGTCACTGTAGCATCCTTGGGCCACTGTAAACCGCATGATCACGGCCCACGATGGATGATCGGCCGACGCTGAATTTACCTGAGGGACATCATATCATATCATTAGATGTGGCAACTTTCGGCCCTTTTTGTCAGCCTCAGTCATATCGTCACATCATCACGTATTCACTCACTCGCTTACTCATTCGTTCACAATTGCGTGCATTGGGGGACAGGGAGGGACAAGAGTTTTGGTGGGACAAAGTCCCATTCGTGAGATTGCTCCCTTATTCTCTTTTTTTGTGCTTTTAAAACTAGGGGGTTGACAGTATAAATCAAGAACAGTAAAGGAAAGAAAGGAAATCGTGAAGTAAACAAATCCGTACATAGACGAGAAAACCTCAGAGACACCTCATCTCTCGTATCTGACCGTGGTTCCGAAAGCAATCCAGTCTCATCCAACCCTGCCGTGTCGAAGATCTGTTCTGTCTAAGGGCATCCAAGCCGATGTGATTGGTGTGACGTCTCTTGTAATCCTGTCGTCTGTCTTTGTGCTGTGGCTCAGAAAGGCATGCCTAGCATGCTGGTGCAGTGATGTGTCTGGCGGGGAATTAAAAAACCTGTGGCTGGTTGCGAATAAAACTTTTCGAGAACCAAAAAAAAGTCGTCAAAGAGCGATCAGGTCCATTTAGAAATGGCGATTGAGCCTAGGCTCCTAGGCTCGCATGAATATATAGCTGTGTATAGCACTTGCAAGCTGGGAAATCGAAAGAAAAGATCAGAAATGTCGAATAAAGGCGCCAAAAAGGTCGAGCTGGAGGATCAGGTTTAGTGGTCTGAGAGAAGTTGAACACCAAGATGCCATCTACTATATACCTGGATATAGAGGTTATGGCAGGGCATCTAGATATCTAAGAATTATAGCGACTATAGCGCTCTGCTTCCTGTCGCTGGCGGCTTTGGTGGTAGGACTCTCTTGGTCCTCGGGGAGTGAAGTTGGAGTGGGGCATACCGCTGTAATTCCCCTGGTAGTGCATCTGTTGAGGATGCGCGTATGAAGCATGGCGGCGACCTTGGTACTGAGGTCGACCATGGCTTTGGTATGGGTGGTTGCGAGCATCTTGAGACACAGGCATGGGCTCGTGATACTCGCGTTGGTGGTGTCCCTGGAATGGCACCTGAGGTTGCCCTTGGTACATGGGGGCGGGGTGTGGGGGAAGAGGATACTGCACCTGGGATGGCCCTGGGCCTGTGTACCCTTGGTGAGATGGGCCTGAATACATCTGCATAGGTTCATGGAACTGCAGATGAGGATGTTGAGGTACATCCAGGTAGGTAAAGCCACCAGGAGCAGCAACGGGAGCCATGGCTGCAGGCGGCATGGGCATATAACCCATGGGCGGCATTGCAGGAGGGTATTGTGGGACCATGGGCGTGTAAGGCATGGTAGGCATGGTAGGCATGGCAGGCTGGTACACATGCTGCTGAGCAGCAACGACAAGTTGACCCTCCGGGGCTTGAGGAGAATCAACGACGACCTGGCCCTCAGGAGCTTGCTCGGTGGCATCACTCTTGCGAGACTTGCCACTCTTGTCACGAGGCTGGTCGGCTTCGCGAGTAAGAGTTCTACCGCGCATGATCTCCTCGGATGCATAGGTTCGCTTGAGCTTGGCCTGATACAAGAGGTTGCGCTTCAAGTTCTCCTCAGACAGATGGCGACGTCGGATAAGGCAACTCTTGGCCTTCTTCTTCTGCGTGCTCTGCTCGTCTGGCGAGCTTCCACTCTCGCGCCAGGTGCTGTCGTCGCTCTCCGATAGGTCAAGAGGAGGCGGATAGGTCGAGGTGATAAACATTGAAACAGCACGGCGGTGTCCCTTGCCGTTGGCTTTGTCTTCAGCAGCAACCTCACACCGTATCGCAGCAAGTTCTGCAGCAGGTGAAAAGGCCGTAACCCGCGAGTGTCCATCTGCAGCGAGGCGGTCCTTGAAAGCCCGAAGGTTCGGCGGGCTGAACTCTGCAGGAGGAGCAGGTATCTGAAGGGGAATAGGAGATGACCCAGCATGAGATGGTAGGGTGCTCGGTGAAGGTGCAAAGCGAACCGTATTGCCAGACTCGGCGGGGTACTTCTCTGGAGACTGAAGCGGTGTAACCTCATCTAATTTGGTAGTTGGTACCCCTAAGGTTGGAACTGGTAACGGCCTGGGTTGGATATTCTCCGGCTTTAAGAGGTCCTCGGGGCGATGCTGTTTGAGGAACTCTTGTTCCTCCTGGGACAGGCCAGCGCTCGAAACCATGCGACGATGGTTGATTGGGGCAGCGGCCGCGGAGACGACGCGAGAGTCAAAGCGACGATGAGGACGCTTAACAGGACGGAGTGGCGAGGGATACATGCGAGCATCATCCACACTACCAGGCATGCGAGAAGAACCAGAGCCGGGAATACGAGAGGGGCCAGGGTTAAGAAAGCGAGAAGCAGAGTCAGGAAAGCGAGAACCAGGGTTGGGGTAATGAGAGCCAGAGTCGGGCAGACGAGTGCCGATGGCTTGAGGAACAGCGACAGCTTCGGGGGCGGGCTTGGTTCTCTTTCGTTCGACCCGGAGGATGCAGCCTTCAATTTCTTTGCCATTCTTCGGACAGGGGTTAGCAGACATTCGGTACGCACTCGGATCCCGACGAAAGACAAAGGAAGAAGAACTTACGAATTCTTCCATGGCTCTGTCAGGGACATCAAACTCGTCGTACTCGACGAATGCCCAAGGGTGAGGGACTGGAACAGTTAGTTGAGACCAAGTTCATGGACGGGCGTTACTTACGGCCACCGTCCTGGTCAGGGGAAATTCGTAGATCAACAGAACGAATATGCCCGCAGATGCCAGCCAGTCGGTAGACCATGGCCTCGTCAGCATAATGAGGCAGTCCGCCGAAGAACACTGAGCGACAGTCCTTTTCGTACATCTCCATGAAGGTTTGATCGTCAGCTGGGCGGTCAGAACGCTTCTGAACCATCTTGGGATCGAAAGCCATGACAACGAATGGCGTGTTAGGGCCGACGTCCTTGAACTATATTAGCTCTGCGATTAATGGAGTTGTCTAAGATAGAACTTACCCGGATGACATCGCGTTTGGGGTCAAATCTGGAGTACAGTATACGAAGACTGGGAGGAACGGCGAGCTTGGTCTGAGCATCGTAGTCGAGAACCTCGACCTTCTTAACTGGTCCATAGCGGGAAAAAATAGAATGAGCCTCGTCGGCGTGAACGGGGCGAGTGTCTTTGCGCCAGATAATGTAGGAGACTATTAGAAGTTAGCATCTGGACATAAAAGTTTTGCCGGGAGGACGCACGGTTTCCGCCGCACTTCTCAACTCGGATAGCACGGCCATGGATCATATCTCCACGGGCCTCGCGCACCGCAACATCGGCGTGCTTGATTTGCTAACAAGAAGTTAGTTCACCGTGTGTCAAAGAGAACTGATGACTATCATGGTCAACTCACAGTGTACTGAATAAAGGCCATAGGCATGTGTCTGATACGGTCACGCTTGACCTTGACGAAGACCGTGCCAAACTTGCCAAAGTGTTTGGTAAGAGAAACCCTCAAGGTGAGATCATCGACGTGTTGAGGAAGGCTGGACCCAAGGTCAGTACATGTATTACACGGCGAAGAAACAAGTTACTCACTTGGCCACAAACAGACAGGCATCTCCAGGGTAAACAGCCTGAGCGTCGAACTCTCGATGGTTGCTGACAACGGCTCCCAAGTTAGCCGGTAGGGTGGCAATGGGTCGGACTACCTCGTTAACAGGCACGAAGTTGCCAGTGAGCACTGGCTGTTGCTGATACGTCTCGTTTGCCACGACCTGAGCGGCGGGCTCCACGTTTGTAGGGTAGTCAACATTGTCTTCGCCAGTTTGATGAGGGTTGTTGTAGGGGTAGGAGCTGTATTCAGGATAGGCAGCATTGTCCTTCTGGACCAGAGATGGCATGCTGTGGACTTCTGTCAGTAAGGTTCAACTTGAACTCGTTCTCAAACCTGTAACTACCTTTTGGAGCTTAAGAGCGGGCGGCTAGGAGAGGCTGAACTTTGTTAGTACATCTGCTTGTTCCAGAATTGGCGAAAAGATTGAAAAGTGAAGCTTGTTCGGGAAAAGCCCCTGAGCTGCTTGCTCGCCAGAAAACACGAAAAGGGGCTATACCCAGAAGCTACCACGACACCACGAAAGTAGCCGCTCACTCCAAGGCAGATAGGGAGAGGAAAGAATAAAAACGCTAGACTTTCCTCCTGACTATGATACAAAAGAGAGAGGAGTTCCAGAGAGATTGGCTATGTGAGACGAGCGTCTCTTGACAGATTGGCGCCAGCGATCAAAAAAGAAGCCTGGCTTCGCGCTGGAGAAGCAACTGGTGGAAGAGAAAACGGAAGACATAAAAAATGAGAAGATACTGAGAAAACAAGACTCAAGAAGCCGGTGTGCTTTCAGGAGAAATCAAACGATCTTGCGCTGGGCTCGCAGCCAAGGCAGAACAGAGAGAAGAATCAGATGTGCTACAAGGAGAGACCTACATCTGGGAGAGCCATCGCTGTCCGACTCCTCCTCATCGCCCGAGTAGTGCATGCTCAGGGCAGAGAAAGCGTTTCGAAGTGTGCGGTTTGTAGACGCAACCGCATGCGGTGTTCGATACTCGAGTGTCGACATGATGATGACGGCACCAAGGGCGAAGTGAGTTCTGTTGAGTGACAACACGACAATGTTAGCTTTAAGTTGAGGGAGGATGTTAAAAGGAGAATGAAGAAGTATGAGGAGCGGAGAAGGAGAAGATGGTTTTGATGTCTTGATAAGGGGGAGTGGGTGGGAACAGTGATTCATGGACCTCGTTCGCAAGTTGAGGTCTGGGAAGTAGCAAGAAGATCACTTGAGTGAGAGGGGAATGTTGGAAGGAAAGAGAAAGAGGTATGGGGAGAGTAGAAGCAGGTGCTGGTTTTGATGTCTTGTGCGGGCGACAGTGAATCATTAATCTTGCCAGTGAAGTGAGGCCCGACAAGTAGAAACACGATAATGCGAGCTTTAAGTTGATGGAGAGATGTTGGAAAGAAGAAGCATAGTGTGTAGGGGGGAGGTGGAGTTGATGGCTTTGTTGTTTTGATGAGGGAGGGGTAGCAGTTCATTTACCTCGTCGGCGAAGTGAGGTCCGACAAGTAGCAACAGGATGATGGGAACTTCTGCAAGTTGATACAAGGATATTGTAAGGAAGACAAGTGATGTTGTACGAGAGAAGATGGATGTTTCAGGAGAAAGATGGATGTTGCAAGGAAGAAAATGGATGTTGTAAGGAGGAAGAAGAAAGTGCAGGAAGAGGAAACGGGGGGATGGTTTTGATGTTTTGATAAGGGGGGCAGCAATTCACTAACCTTGTCGGCGCGTTGTTCTGCGTTCTTGCTTGACTTTGAGAGATGGGATCGATAGTATCACTAGATAGTCTCAAAGTCAGTATTAATTATGATTTGAAGTCTGTTTTGTTTTGTGTGTTGAGTTGAGGTGAAGCTCGTGATCTTCTCGCGAAAGACACAGGGGACCAAAGGAGCGGCAACAAGTGAAGGTGCAACAAGAAGTTCCAGAACGCGAGAAGACGACTATTATGACGAGGCAACTTTCAAGTCGGTATTTATCGTGATCTGAAGTCTGTTGATTGTGTGGTGTTGAGTTGAGAAGGTGAAGGTTGTGTTCCCTCGTGAGAAGATGCGGAGGTTGAACCGAGCAGCCACAAGTTAAGGGGCGCCAACAAGAGGAAGGACGCAAGAAGCTGATAGATATGATGAGATAGACTTCCGCTCAATATTTATTGCGAACTGAAGCCTGTTGTGTGTTGTGTATTGAGTTGAGAAGGGGAAGCTCGTGATCTCTTCGCGAGAAGACACAGAGAGCCACGCGAACGGCAACAAATCAAGGGGTAACAACGAGCGCCCGAACTCAAGTTTGCGATGAAGATGATAAGGTATCCTTCAGCTTAGTGCTGTTGTGATCTGAAGCCTGTTGTTTGTTGTGTGTTGAGTTGAGAAGGGGAAGCTCGTGAGCTCTCGCGAGAGAACAAAGGGGACCACGCGAACGGCAACAACGAGCGCCGTAACGTAAGCTGAGGATGGCGACAATGAGGTAGCCTCCAGCTCACTGGTATTGTGATCTGAAGTCCGTTGTGTGTTGTGTGGTAGTTGAGAAGGGGAAGCTCGTGATGTTCTCGTGAGAAGACACAGAGAGCCACGCGAATGGCAGCAAGTCAAGGGGCAACAACAAGTGCCAGAACACGAGAAAACGATCAAGAATATGAGAAAGAGCTTCTCAATAAGAGGTCACTTGATATGGCTTGTGATATGCTGGCGTTGAGGAAAGAAAGAGACTTACCGTGTTTGTTGTTGGTGATGCTGGAGGAGAAGAGGGGGAGAAGTTGTCAGCTTGGGAGGCGAGTGGAGATACAGTAGAGAGCCAGGCCACGGTGAGTACACCGGCGGTAGCGGTCACGACACGGCGAAACTTGGGATCCAGGGGTAGGGCAAGTTCTGTTATACAGCCTGTATCTCGACAGCTACGACAGATCGCTCTGGACGCACAAGTAATGAAGCTACGGTGATGCAAACTATCAGAATGTGATCTCTGGTGCCACGAATACATGTTCAAGCTTCATTGATGTGATTTAATGTGTTTGTGAAGCAGTTGTGGTGGTGCAGCGACATGGCATAGTGCCGGATACCGACGCCGGCGGGGGCGGAGACTTCTTGCATAGGGACCAACATCAACTGTTACACGAGAACTACATCCCCTGAAGGATGTCTACTGGGCAATAAACCACTGAGGTTTTCGTAGTCTGCATGTCATGGGCCTATTAGAATTCATGAGTACTGCAGTGCCATAAGTATACCCATATGCCTACTCCGCCGGAACAGTACCTGAGAAGAAACTATGTTTCTAACTAGCCTATAATCTTATTATCTTCTGTAATGCATATTAATGAATGATAAAGCTACTGGTAAACTACTAAATGTCAAAGAAAATAGTAAGACAAAACAATAACAGGGTGCAAACAGCAAACACTCGTCAACAATTCTTTGACCTGCTGGCATTTTGCTTCAGTATTCTCGTCGAACCTTTGTGACGCTGTTTTTCTTGCCTATGCCAAATAAATTTGCTGATTTCGTAACGCATCAATCCTGGACCCATACCAGCCATTTTCAGGTCTACAGCGCCGAGTGATAACTCCACCACATTGCACCAACCCACCATTTTCTACCGTTCCCGTCAAGCTTCAAGATACCTCCAAGCCTTTTAAGAATATTCGATCGTTTTGAAGCTTCTGTATGTCTTCATGTTGAAGATCACTCGAGTTGGTGGTGGACAACCCTCCCCACCTGGCATGACGTTACACGACATCACCAATGCAAGGATCACTCTGCAGTCTTCTCACGTACCTAGAAAACCTCTCATATTGCCTTGTCGGCTTCTTATAGGTATGGAACTTGCTGTTACTCTTCGAAAGAGACACCAAGAGCTGATGTCGACATCATGCTCCCGAGGCGTTACTGACCGCCGACAGGGAAGAAGCATCAACAGCTTTCACCTTCAAGTCAAGATTAACACATCAGTCTTCCTCGGCCAGCTACAGACTCGAGATTCAGCGAACGCTCAGCAAGAATCAGGTACATTCAGACGCTTGCTCCCAAGGGGTTGGGCGACAATCCGATCGAAAGGCGGCGAAGACCGCCACGTAAGTCCTCTGTAGCCATCACCAGCCCTTCCTTGATCTACAGCAAGTTTGACTTCACTCGTGAACAGAGGCAGGCATCTCGAAGGAAACACGAAGCTCATTGAGTCTATCTGGTGTCAACACAAGGGCAGAGAGTGGCCATTGAGTTCGAGGTTGTGGTCGCTCAGTGACACAGCAATCGAGGTTTCGGTCCCTTCTTCGTACAGTTGAGGATATATCAGCTCGTTGGACTGTCGTGATCAGTATAGTAACGAAGACTTCTATCAGGGCAGAATCCAATGGCCCCCTGGCCATACAGGACGCTTCAGCACAAAGCGACGATGACAGACATCCTACAGCGCTCCTGGATCCCCCGTCATCCCAGAAGCACTGGAAATGGCGCTTGAATTGTTTTAGAGACGAAGGCAGCAAAATCTCATGAGCACGACAGTCATCGCTTAGGGGCTCAGTTACGTTGAGTTGAGCATGTAAGTTGAAAGACCCGAACTAGATCACCACAGATACCTCTTACACAGAACGCCGGAAACAGTCGCTGACGGTTACTCTTATGCTAGGTAGCCAACTTGAAAGCCTAGATGCAACCGAATCCCCCTAAACTTAAGCTGAGAAGAAAAGCTCGTAAGCTGAAGTCACCCCTGATCCCTACCGATTGGGCCGCCGAGGCCGCTGGTACACCTCTCATCTCCCCTTCTGTCACGCCAATGCCTCTTCACTCGCTCTTGAGCGCTTGAGAAGTACCAGTGGCTAATTCGCCGTCTTTGTATCTTAGAGGCCTTTGTTGGCATGATCTAGTCAGGTCGAACAACTTGCGGCTTGAGGACTCGGATCCCGCAAAGACAGATCTCAAGGCTGGGGACTTTTACGATGGGGAGAGCCAAATTGCTTCTGCACTTAGAACTCACTGAGTTAGTCGTTGTTCGCAGCTCGCTCAGCGGCGTCTGTCACCAAGACAAGGTGAAATTATGAGGTCTTACAACAACTGGACTCTCAGGGGGTTAGGAGCTTCTCCATGCCCTTTTCTGGATGAATCGTTGAAAGCAATGATCACTCCAGGTCTCTTTGGAGGACACCCAGATTTACCGAAAGATCCTTCGGGGCTTATGAAAGAAGCCTGAAGAACGCATCATGTCTTTGGGTAAACTGACAAGGACTTCAAGCTTTCACGCTACAGGACACAATGAAACTGGTGAGGACAGAGCAGTGATATACAGGTTCGCATTCTGTTTCATACACATTCAGACCTCAAGCAATGACCCCGATCCGCTCTTCGGCATGATCCTCATCTTTCAAGGTTGCGGAACGATTCCCCCTAAGCACTTCAGATCACAATACACTCGTCGTAAACCATTACTAACTATTGTTCTCAGGGCTTGGCATATTCTGACCATTCTTTTTCCGACAAACGAGTCCTAAAACCAGTCTCGATTCCCCTTCGTTCACGAGTAACACCAATACCGTCTATACCGATTCCCCAAAGAACCATTCAGTTTGCCCTGGCGAGCTTCGCGTCACAAGGCTCTCTAAAGGCATTCAGGACCTTTCCGTCCTTGAGAAAGTCGATGCTCATGAAAAGCGCTTAGAAGAGCTGTGTGTGACAGAATCTCACACATCCATAAGCTACACTTGACGCCCAGGGGCTAACTTGTCTCCGTACTTGCTATTAGAATTACTCAGTTAAGGTTTCGACATACTCTGCTCAGCTAGGTTTCCGCGTTTTCTTTTCCAATTTATTAGGAGCGAGTATTGTTCTCAGGGGCTCTGCCGTGAGACTCAGCTTACACACTCAGGCCTCCTTTCGCATTACCATCACCATGATGTCTAAGAGTCTACCAGGGTTTCTGTCCATAGAGGCTCCAAATTCGAGACACTGTTGTCGGCTTGCTCAAATGAGCTAACTGGTGTTGTGCAGTTGAATCGTTTGAACCGCCGACAGACTCTAAGAGTGCGCAACGAAGAACCAGAACTCAGAGCCCATCCGGAAGCCAGTGCCCATCAAATATCTTAAACAAGTCGCACCTATCATTGAGTTAATTCACAAGAATCACTTGGATATCGAGATTGAGCTACGAATCTTGTAAAGGAATGTGCTGACTTTAGAAATGTACAGATGTTATTTCCCCTTCTTCCGAGACCGATACGGATACAACGCCCGCGCGATTTACCTCCAGCTCTCTCCAAGACTCAATGAGAGTAGCCATTTAAAGAATCCATGTTGCAGTCATGTCGAATATCCAACCCTCGAGAATCGAATATCTGTGGTGTCTTATACTTTGACCCCAGCGACTTGCCCTGGCAGCCCACCATCTTCCCCAAACGCCCTACGGGAACATGGCAGAGCAGGTCAATTCCAGTCGAAACCTCGTCTTGAGCTCATTAGATACCCCTAGAGTTCTGTGCACCGAGATTCGGCTTTGGGCGCACTTAACAGGCGCTGCCGTTGCTTCAAGAACTGGGCGTACTCGATAAGGGATAGACAGGCAACACCGTCAGCAAGTAAAAGATATTCCCATAATAACATAAATGTGACCCATCACTGTTATCTCGCTTCGTCTTCATCATTGCCCACATGCTTGGAGCGCTTCGGGAGAACATTGCTGTTGGTCCGACTAACTTCTGCCGAAATACTCGCGAGACGCTTTTTGCTTTCATTTCGTTGCAGCCCGGCAAATGTGTCCATCAACTCGGCGCGAGAAGAGTCAATACTCAGCTTCTGGTCGTCGCTCTCGTCGCTATAAGTCTCCAAAAGCATCTCGGCATCCACAACCAGATGTCCTGTCGAAGGTGGTAAACCAAGATCCTTCTCTATCAACGGGACCTGTTGCCGCATCCATCGTAAAAGCATTTGGTGTCGCAGAGCTCCACGCCTTGCCTCACGATAGGCAGAGGTGGTCTGGAGAAACACCTTGATCGCATCCCCCCGACGTTGAAAATGATCAAAAGCTTCGATTGCAGAGTCAAGCTTGGCTTGAGTCTCGAAGAGTTTCCGTTGTGCTACTGGCCCCCTGACACTTGGGTTCAACAGATCCCGTTCCGCTAATAAGACATTTGAACTGGCCACCTCCACGGCTTGTCTTAGTTTGGTCCTTTCACCATCTGATGCTGGTGTATATCCTGCTGCTTCAATCTGATCTCGGTCTTCATGCAACTCCAGCAACTTGGAGTCAACGAGTGTCTGCCAGGCGCTTTCATACTGCTGGTTATAGCGCTTGTACCACGAGTATTTTTTGCGCTCTGACACCTCAAAGCATAGGTACTCAAGCCATTGTGATAACGGATCCTGGTCTGCTGGATCTGGTTTCATATGAAGTGGCGTGGTGAGTGACTGCTTAGAGAGGCACTTGGTACATCGCGCCAGGTATTCGCCAAATGTATCCCGGTTTCGTCTAACTCTCAGCTGATAACGGCAAAACTGGTTCCACCTTTCCAGCTGGCGTTCAAACACCATCCATTCTTGCTTCCCCGATCCGGTAGTGTCTTGTTTCCAATACTCAAGAAGCTCAGCATGGTGTTCTGGATTCTGGGCGACTTGGTCGATGAGCTCACTAGAATACCAGGGGCGTCCACCAGCCTTGGTCAGAAGGTCATGGAACGCCCTCTCACGTTTGATGTCGTCGGTATGTTGCTCATCAGGAGACAATAGGGTCTTGACCTGGGGGGTCGGGGTAACCCTCTCGGTAGTTGTTAGAGTTGTACTAGACTCATAATCCGGGTTCCACCATGGCAGCATGTTCATGTAACTACCAGACTTGTCAACTGGGCGTACTACGCTGGAGATGTCTGGCAGAAGATCGCAATAGAGAACCCTGGGGGATCATCAGAGAATGAAAAAGACGAGCAGAGACGCATGAGGGATGGGGTTACCCGTACTGTAGTCCGTCTCTCATCCAGCGGGTGACCTTGTCTTGCCCCTGCGCCTCGAGGGATCTGAGCTTGATGTCAGACAAGTTCAAGAAGGAGTCAGAGCAAGAACTTACGAGCGTCTCTCGTTCTGCTGCCGTTCATCTTCTTCCTCAGACCACATTACGGCCTTGAAGATGTGATCCATTGGTTGGTCCCTGGATTTGACGTCTGGATCTGGTGCAAGCGTGACTGGTGGGTTTTGAGGCTTGTCCATTGGGTTACTGTGATTTCGCCGATTTCTCTTTTGTTTGTCCCGCCGGAATTGACAAATTACTTATCTATGTGACAGGTTGAACTGAATGTTGCCGCAGAGTAACGATGTACGAGTGTGCGCTTGTGAAAGGAAAGTTGAAGGGCCGGTGATGGAAGAAGAATGAAGGATGTCACAAGTGAATGCGTCACAGATGAATTTTGAGTGAGACAAAGCAAGGGGAGAGAAGAAGGAGAAGAAGCAAGACAAATACCGGACGGATCGCGAATGAGGCTGAGCCTCCCTAATGGCCGAGAAGCCTCAAGGTAGGTACCTAATTTGATTTTTCCCTCTTACCTTCCCTTTCATTTCGAGCCCGAGTAGGGAAGTTGCATGTAAGGTCGTACGCACGAACCTGCTCGGTTGTCGCAGAATGTGAATTAATGAATGGAAAGCGCGGCCCAAGGACCAAGCGCCCCTGTATCTGCAGTCCGGGCAAGCACTCCCATGATCCGCGCCCTGCAGCAACAAACCTAAAGAATTGGAAAGACAAGACCGGGGCTAGGGGGGGAAATAAAAAACAACCCCTCGATCCAGCGAATTTTGGTGTAGTTGGGGTCGTTTAATTTTTCTCCCCGAGGGCCGGTAAGTATCCGCGATTAGCGTCAGGCAACTGTGATTGGTTGCCGACTGAGTGTTCTGGCATCTGGATTCTGGGCTTCAGGGAGGGGGGCCTGAATCTCATGGAGGGATGCCCGCTGTGGGGAAGATCCAATGGAAGAAGCCGCCCTGCCCTGGAATCGAAGGCTTCTATCCATTCGATTGTGTCACTGTTTCCATCACCCAGACCAAGTCTGAAGTCTCCCCTTGGTCTCAGTCTCATCTTTACCATTGCCGCGGGTTAAGCGCCAGAAAGTTCTAGGCAGCTGTCAATCTCTTAGCTCAAACAATCTCAAAAGACTCTTTCTCATGCCTCGGCTCAATCGTCTAGTCTAATATCACGGTTATCGATGCTATCATCACGTTATCCTGGTCCTGGACCCACGCACCATAAAGAGCATGCAGCTCATTCATGGCCTCGTGCATTTCCATTGCCACAAGGGACAGGACAGCTCAAAAGTTGGAAGTGACGACGAGTTCCTTACATGCATTATTTCTGTTCTTGTGACCTCTTCCAAGTTTCCAGGTCCATCCAGTCCATCTCATCTCCCTTGCTTCGTATCTGGTGGCATTGACCTCTCTTTTGTCATCAAATTCCATAAAGTGGAAATTGATGATGAATCGACACTTGCTGTTTTATATCCATTACCAAGCGCGATATCCTCAGGTAGTTAATCACCGAGTTCGTGCCGGTCCCGTACTTACACGGGAGAATGCCTCTCACTCCTCAAGGAGCAAGGAGCAAGAAGCTTAGGATCTCTATTCTAAAAGTGATAAGATTTCTGTCAACTTAGTGCAGATTTGGGAGGCCTTTTGACCAGTTATTTTTATCACTTAGGATAGCGGTCATGAGTTTTCTTCCCTTTGTCACTCCAGCTTTAATCCAATGCAGGCTTGGATGTTAAAGAAATCTTGAGGTTCGACCAGAAATGTATAGACAGGCCACCCTGTGATGGTTATGAGGAACCTTGTAGTCTCTTTGACTGGTCATTTTCTTTTTGTCCCCTGGTCAAAGTGTTTTAGTCTTTTTGCATTCTGAACATGTTACTGATGAGGACGAGCATTGAATCAACGGATTGTCCAATGCAGGTCTTTGAGCTACCAGATAACAGTAAAAAGGCAATGTATCAAAGCATTATGTTTCTTCACACACTGTCGGTTGGGTGCACGTGGAATATCTAGATGTTTCCACTTGATGAGTGTCCCATGTCGAGATCTCATGCTTACCCTGGAGAATCAAGATGCAAAGCCAATTATAAACAAACTCACTCGGCTTTCATTAGCTGAATCATACAATATCAAAGGGGGATGCGATCCACAAGTAAATTAAATAGATCATAACGATACTGGTTTCGTTGATGTTTATTAGTGCTGCTATGAACGTTCTCACTTATACCCATTAGGAATAAAGGCGACAGAGTAACGACACCTCGTATTCTAATTGTCCTTGATTTGCACAATTATTCCAGGCTGAGGCTGAGTCGTCTGGAATCCCCCGCATGTGCATTATGAAATGTAGCTGAATCGTCTCTGGCACCATCCCTGTGCTTGAACTTGCAGCGCCAGCGAAATTTTACAGCGCGCAGAGGCAAGAACATCGCTGAAGCCTAGACATGGGCGGCAACACAACAATGAGTTGTTACGATGAAGTTTGATCACAACCGACTTGGAGGAGAGTTCGCAGACGGCGTAGGTTGTATTATGGCTTTGAGGACGAGTTAGAAATCACTTGGATGTACGTGGCATGGTGGATCTGTAAGAGCAGGTCTGTAAGAGCAGGAAAACGGAGTCTGGTCAAGCTTAGTTATAAGACGAAGCTACATTAACCTCGAGGGATGTGTGAAGCTCATTGGCGATTTATCAAGACAATTTGAAATGTTTCCACGTATTCTCCAGACTTTCTCATCTTATAGAAACAGCTTATGAATTTGATGGCCGTGAATGAAAATTAATGCTCTCGATATCCATGCAGCCATGCTTTTGCCATGGACAACCCTAACCCATGGGATGTGATCCAGCTTCCACAGTTCCACTAGCCACGTCGGAAAGGGTCCTGTGTTCCCACTTCCAATGGTTGGCGCATTTTAACCCCCACGACCCCCTGTCGGTTCAATATGAATTGTGCAGGCATTGGGCTCTGGAGGTGGCAGCTTGTCCTCCTCCTTTGACGCCATCACCAACAGCTGCCCCCCCTTGCGTCGACCTGATTTCCCTCCCCCTCCTTTTTTCCTTGGGTTTGGCTTCTGTGATTTTAGTTCCTACACAATTGATCGCGAATTGCTTCAGATGGCCTGAACGATCGATGTGAGATGGCCAATCCTCCCCCCGTTCGTCGGGGCTCTTCTACAGGCCATCTACCTTTACCTCCACAACCGCTTGCGCCCGTGACCTCGACGTCTAGCAAACCTCCGCCGCCACCGCACACGACCAAGACAGCTCCTCCCGAGATCGATGGTCCCGTCCATCCGTCTCTTCTTCAACCCCGTGTCGCCGTCGTTCTCAATGTCCCCAAGCCATGGCACCCGTGGCTTTTTGCCCTGCGGCTCTTCTCTATTCTGCCGGCGTTGTGGTGGGGATTGCCCTCTGCGCTTCAACTACTGTTACGTGTCTTGCCAGGACCAGAGATTGTAGTTGTTGTGCCTTCAACGACGGGAGGATCTGTGGCTGTGAGTGTCGAGGCAGATGCGCGGTACGCCCTGACTGAGACTGGGCTCGCAACTATATGGGTGCGTTGGGAGATTCCTCGAGGAGATCCAAGGCCAAAAAGTGCTGTGCTGATATGATACGCTGGACGCTAGTGTTTTGCTTCGGGATATTTATCATTCTTCTTCACGGACTGTCTGATGTCCAGATGGTAGGTCATTCCGTCGTCTCTGTTGTGACATCCTCGCTGTACAACACCATATTAACTAGTTCACAGGCTCATCAATTATACCCCACAAGCGACAATAGTTCGCCTGCTCACAACCAACTTTTGTAACGCCTATCTCACTGCATTTGTGCTCTCTTTCACGGGTGGTTTCCAAGACCCTCGTCTCCTCCTCCCAGGCTGGGTTGGCATCGCCACGGTATGTCTTCCCCGCACACGCGACACACGGCACTCACCGCAACCAAGGTTTGCTACTTCAGCTAACAACTACGCTGCAGACTCTTACCATGATGTATCACGTCACTCACCAAAAGATCAACATTCGCAAGGAGACGTCCACCTCTATCAACGTCTTCTCCATAGCTTGTTCCATCACTATGGTGACTCTGCTGGTACACCTACATCAGTCCACACCTGACTACCCCCAGATGCCAATTGTAGCTTCTGGTCGGCGCGCATTTGATGAGGCATCGCGCGTTATCACTCAGATCAGGGGAAGTATCGAGCAGCATGAAGGCCTGTAGAACTTCTCGGCTGTCTTCGGGCGAATGAAATGCCTCTGTATTTGTGCACGCATACAAAGAAGCAGGCGAACCGTTGTTGTTTTCCTTTACAAATGACTTTCAGCGACTTTTTGGTTTCTCTTTCAACTCTGATATCCCCGCCCACGCTAGGGCTGAACATGTCTGATTATTCTGCTGAGCTGTAAAACTCATGTATACAATTGTCTGTGAATCCCAAGCAGTGTGCTGTTTTGGAGCCTGGATTTTGATTAGCACGAGTCCAGTTGCTGTGCCTTACAAGTGGGACCTGACGTCAAACTACCACCACAACTAGGATTGAAACAATTTCACATCAATTTTTAGCAAAAAGATTCGGAATCGACTTTGTATTTGCCTGAGACTACTGCGGGGCTTGCCCATGTAGACATATCTGACTAACGAGCGACTGACAAGCCATGTTGGAGTAACAAATGCTTTGCCCGTAGCCTCGTCTTCGTGCACGTGAGCAAGATGGATGCCGAAAAGCTATCATCCACCTGCTGTAGAACGCGCAGCCTAAGAATAAATACTCTTCCAAAAAAGCCACCAGGAGTAAAACTCGCCCTGAGTGGATGCCCGTCGTCCTAGAGTAATCGGAGCCGAGCCTCGGTGTGTCTGTTGCGAGAGCAAGAGTACACGTCCGGAAAAGGCACAAGCCGGAGAGGCCATGCGTCCCTGTCCCTCTACGTCAAGACGCCCGGGAACGGCGACTGACAGGACGACGGGGCATGCAGAGCTTTAGAAACCGTGGACCTTAATGGTCTTGGCATCTAGCTCGAGGCCTTCCTTCTTGTCGATGAGAAATTCCTGAACATCTTTGCGCTGATCACCCTGGAGCTGGATCACCTCTCCCATCTCGGAGTCGTTGACGATAGTGCCATTGCAGGCTGGGTCGCATTAGCTTCGTAATCGGCGGCGGCGGAGTGTGGAGCTTACCAAACTTCTTCTTGATGACCTTGAGAATCTTCTTCTGGTCAAATTTCTTGGGGAGACCCTGAACAGTGGTCAAAGTCTTACGTCCATTACGCTCTGGAACCATGTTAGCATTGTACGCGAAAACGATGCCACCTAGAGCCAGGTGTAGCATGGATTCGTTCAGTCACACAGAAATCTCACGTGAGGTTACGGTGTGATGTGATCCTTGATGCGCCCTTGGCTACTGTGGCTGGAGTAGAAGGTGACTTACGCTGAATGCGTATATGAATGTAATTCTGCGTCTGCTTGGTTTCTCCGGTGTCCTCGTCGGCTTCGGCGAAGGGGTCTAGTGTCGCGATGGTCAGCTATGGTGTTCCTCAAAATCGAATTTGTTGTGATGGGATGAGGAGATGAGTGGAGGTTCAACATGTGGCTTGTCGGCAACAAATGCAGGTACGAAAAGACGAGACGACAGGCCGATATCCGATAGTCGAGACGACCCGCGCAGATGAGTACCAAAACCGGGGGGAGAAGGCTTCTCGAGGGTAGCAAAGAGACTCACCGTAGGTCTTGAGATTTTCGATGGACATAAACTCGGAGGTACTGGGGTTACCTTGGGAAATGGGTTTTGTAAGGGGGAAGAGGATGTTTTCAGCGACCGCTGGCAATATAGCGCCTCGCTGTGTAGATATCGAGTAGTGCGTGTAAGGTATGAGGATGTCTAGCGACGAGGTTTGCGAGGCTGCAAAGTCTTTGGGGTTTGCGGGTATTTGTGTTGGTGACGTTGTTAGGGAGAAGAAAGAGTCGGGAGAGTTTGGTGGAAGCGGGAGGGGCAAAGATGAGTAAGTGGACTTTAGGCTTTGGTGGGAGGCAGGAGGCAGCACGGGCGTGCTAGCTTTTTGCTCATGTGTTGGCCTAAATTATCAGGCGGAAAGCCTTGTGAGATGAATTCGGTGAGCATCCACTGTCATCTATCTAATGAATGGAGCTCTGAATCACAGCCCGTCACTGGGCGGAAACACAATGCTTAGCTACCTAGAGGTTGAAAATCATTGAAGGCAAGTACATAGCCCCGTCTGCGAATGAAATAGCTTCTGTAAATTTACATAATTTAGGTAGAATACACTTTTGTTTCTTGAGGCGTACCTATTTTCAGAAGTCAAGTCATTCTGTAGAAGTTGAAAACCAATGAGATATTTTGATCATTGGTGCAAAAGCAGTCACTGTCCTTGCAAGTCTCACTTGAGCAGTGATATTGGCCAAGATCGGCGGAGTGGCCTACCGCGCGTTCCAACCAATACACGGAAGCCCAGCCCAGCCACCGTTGGCCCTCTCTTTATTTCGGGAGGCCCGTTGAAAGCGGAAGATGCCTTGCTCCCGAACCCAGCAAGATTCCTTTCGATCGCATTCAATCAAGTCGAGACCTGTCATTGAGTCAAAGCTCAACGGGTACCTTATGGCGTCCGCTTTTCGGCACATATCTTGAGAAGGTAGCATTTGTCGGACATTTTGTTGGCTGCTGGATGCACTACGCCTTCCTACGCATTGTGATATGACATCTGTGATTCATCATCCTGTGCAGTCCCTGTTCAACTGAAAAGTGCGGTGTTGTGTTGTATTGCGTTGCTTTGAGGCCAGTGGTGGTCTAACAGAAGTTGTTGGCTGTCACTATTGCTGCAAGTCACACGGCCTTCGCTTGTGACGCGCAGGACCACATCCTGACATCCGAAAAGCCAGTCCTCGGGGAGAAAAATTAAACGACCCCAACTACACCAAAATTCGCTGGATCGAGGGGTCGTTTTTTATTCGCCCCCCTAGCCAATGTTGCAGTGCCTTGGGTTGGATTGATGTGATGAGTGACTCTTGTCAATGCAACATGTGGTTGGAGGGAGGCAACTCAGATAAGAGTCAGGCTTTCAAAGCCAGACACCGCCACTTACCCTGAACTTCCTGATTCGTTCAGTCATTTCCTCAGTGACTTCAGCGCAAACACAGTCATGAGTCCCGTTTGTGAGGCAAACAAATCGCAATAGTGCAGAGAAATGGACCAGATCAAGCAGGATTCTGGTTTTCCAAGCTGGAAAGGATCCATCGGAAAGGCATCTGCCAAAATTAGGCTAGGGGTGGTGAATGTTACAGATCTTATTATTAGCAGCGATGTTAACACGGAAGACTCCTTCCGGGCCGTTCTGTTGTAGACAGATAACCTAAAGTAAGGTATGCGGGAGGGAGGGAAGCGAGGGACTTTCGTAAATCAAGGTAACCACCAAGGCAGCCTACCTACGCCTACGTACATCAGATCACCATAATGTGCTGTACAGACTGACATGGAATGCATCAACCCTTCCACCTTGTTTCATTTCTATTACCCTTGACCGTGGCATTGCTTCTCCCACGCACATTTGGGTCGAGCCCTAGTAGGATGCATCCAGCTTCCACAGTCGGTAATCAGTGCCACTTTTGCCTTGTTTCCCCCAAGACCGAAAGCACATGTTTTTTATCCGTAGAGTAGACCATTTCGTCATTGTCAGTGGATGTTTCGCCCAGCTCTTGGACCCTAGATCGAACCATCTCACTTCGCTTCCCGGAACCGAGAATACTAGTCAGGGCTTCAGCTGTCTAGATCCTGGGGCACAGCTAGCCCTATTCGGAGGAAGTCTTGAATACTGCTCGCATCATTCGCGATCTCCACGACCACCATCACCATCACAGGGGCCATCAACCCCGGACCAAATCCGATTAAGTACGTACTAACGGCGGTGATCACTGTAGGGTCAAGGTAACGCTGCAAACGCACCTCACGGCTGTTGGCACCAGACAGTGTCTGACCACTTTTCAGCAGCCTGCATCTTCGGACCCGTCGGCGACCCTTCCGTTTCTGGATTTTGTCTGAGCATGGAGTTTCAAAAGAAGTCACCTTTTGAGCCCGAAGAGTTTCCTCCGGGATCGACGCCCGTAATCCGCGAACGTTGCGGCGAAGTTACCTGGTTACCTATGTGCCGCCACACATGCACGTTTGAGACTCAGCATTTCGACGAGATTATGCTCAACCTTGTTGAGAACCCTAACCTCAACTCTAAGTGGTTGTTTCGTGCAGATGTTCTCTTCGATGATGACAGTCAGAACCCTGCCTCTGAAGCTGACGGTGCCATCCAAAACCACCCTCGGGCTCTCGACTTCCAAGGATTCAGCCGGCAAAGAACCATTGTGCGCCGATTGATACCCCGAAACACACTTCGCGATGCTCCATTAGACCAGACCTGCTCCTTCCATCACACAAATAGTCATGAGGATGAAGAAGCTGACGGGGAAGCCACCCTGTCAAGATCACTGGTCGTGTATATACCACATACCTCCTCTGCTGCAGACCTACCCTTCTATCACCCAAAGGTCAAGGGTATCAGCCAGCTTCATGAATGGGATGTAGCCACCAACACAGGCACCATCTCCGTTCACTTTGCACTGTTTGAACCTGAGACAGACGAGGAAGAGGTCGACCAAGTCAAATTGGGGAGGATAGCTTACCATCTACTCCAGACCATCCACAAGCATGGCCACAGCACCGCTCGAGGCTATGTCAAAAGAGTTCATCACGATGTCATTGTACCTCGAGAGAGGTTTCAGGATAGGTACTCTGAACTAAAAAACAAATACGCCAGAGCTCTCGTCAAGTCCTGGCTTGAGACTACAGATCCCACAAAGCATGTGTTTGAGGATCTAGGTATCGCAGCATTTCTGATTGAGCTGTGGAAGGAGATGTACTACAATAGGGACTTTCCAGGGTTTGTGGACATCGGCTGCGGAAATGGGTTACTGGTTCATATCCTCAGGATGGAAGGATATGTTGGTTGGGGTTTCGATGCCCGCGAGCGTAAGTCGTGGTCTCAGTACAACTCACCCTTCGCGGGATCACCCTCTGGGAACTCCCTTCAGAGGTTGCTCTTACTTCCTAGTGTCGTCCCCAGGGAGGCTGCGAGTGATGACACTAGAGTAGTCAACTCTGAAGACATTCATGATGGCATTTTCCCTCAAGGCACATTCATAATATCTAACCACGCCGACGAGCTGACACCTTGGACACCAATTCTTGCCGCCATATCTCAATGCCCGTTCATCATGATACCATGTTGCAGTCACAATCTCACAGGAGACAGATGGCGGGCACCTCCGCCTCGAGACAAGACCAAATCAAAAAGCATGTTTGCATCTTTAGTGGACTGGGTTACGCAGATAGCGGAAGATTGCGGGTGGAACGTTGAGACGGAGATGTTGAGGATACCAAGTACTCGAAACACAGGCTTGGTCGGCCGAGAAAACACAAGGACGGTTGAAGAGGTCGATATACACGGGATATTGCAGAAGTACGGAGGAGTACAAGGGTATTACGACAATGTTGTTAAGCTGCTCAAATCATCCCCCAGAGGACACTGAGCACACCAACTTGAATGCACACTTGCCCGCGCCACCTCAGTCAAAGATGCTCGTGGTTTGTCAAACAGCAAATGAAGTAGATATGAAAACGCATCTCCATGCCGTACATATTGCGATTGGGGCTAGAAGGGCGCAGCAGATGATCGTCTAGCCGATCGACTAAGTAGCTCCCACCTTCGGAATATTCGTTCTTGATATGTCGGTACTCCAGACTGTCCGTGTCCACGGCCTTCAATAGCTGCACGACCCTGTGTATATCAGGGGTTGGCGATACGAAAGCTGGTTGTCCAATGCTTCCCACACAGTATCGCTCTCGTCATACAGCCGAGGCAAATTATCTGCATTGGTCCAAGAATGTGATAGTTTCGTTTGCTCATGCATGAGTACTGCAGCCGCTTCTTGATGTGGAATCCACGCAAGCCATGTTATGGGAAGTATTATACACATAAGCCTGGGACAAATGTGCTGGACAAATAAAATTGAGCTATCATTTTGCGATCGCCATCCGGTTCCATGACCTTCATCCTCGCTTAGACGCTCGGCTCTGCTGCCGTGCGGAATGTTTCGATGAGAGTTTGCGAGGGTCGTTAGTGTTTCGATCTTGCTTCCCTATAGCATGGCTTGATTTAGTGCGATCCCGCGAGAACGGAACAGCTTCAAACGAAGGCCCGACTTCATCTATCTTGAGCCTGAATGTACCACCCTCTTTTTCATCCCGAATTTGGACGCGACGCCAGCTCGACCCATTTTCAGCGGTTAGCTGCAGCTCCCTTCCCGCTGATCAGCGGTCATGGATCATGAACTGGGATGTTATAGCAAACATCATAACACCCTGGTCGCGTTGTTGGACGAATGACAGCAACCGGATTTTCCTTGCACTAACGTTGATGTTAGAAATGTCCTCCTGCAGGTAGCCGTTCGCCAAACGACACCACCTTATTTCCGCCGAAGTTGTGAGACACCTTGGATGACGGCACAAGGGTCCGGGCTGCCGGAGCGTGGAATGAGCGAATGATGAACTAATGCAATGCAATGCAATGCTTATCGAGAGACCTCTTCAGGCCGGATGCACTGTATAAGGGTGGTAAACAGGCCGGGCTCACCCCTAGGAAGCTTTGCCGCTCTGCTGCTGCTTATGCGTCGCAAATACCCATGTGGAAGCCAACAGCAGTGCAGCTCGACGCTCACATACTTGATCGCCTACGCTTACGGCTCTAAGCATACAAGTATAAAGCCGCCGGGTTTCCCCAACGTTATTTCCATCCTCATCTCAGTGATCTTGTCACGGAATTTCAACAGTTCAACAAGTGTGCTCTTACTCTCCTCTTGAATACCAAACATTGCATTCTCCTCGACTATCCCACACCCCTGAACCCAGAAGCCATGGCGCAGGTTCCTTTCCTCGAAGTCTACATGTTCAGCGACTACGTCAAGTCCCTCCAGGAAAAGGCCATAGCAGAAGTGCTCACTTCTACACCTGGAGAGAAGCAATCGAAACTCAGCTCGTATGGATTGGAAAAGCCATGCGCAGACTTGACTGATGAAGTGATTCGGGGCCTCGTAAGTCTCAGTATATATCAATAACCAAGTATCTTCTGACCAGATGTAACAGAGCGGAGCACTGGTGGAATGGGCTGCCAAGCGTGATGCTGTCATCCAGGATCTCCAGAGACCCCTTTTCCGATCCGAAGCCTTCCGACTTCAGGAAGGCAGCGTCCTGTGGCCGGGACGTCATTCCACTGCGTTGCTCATGCCTTTGAGCAACCGGACTGCACAGATCGAACTGGTTCCACGCGGAAGTAATGAGGCCATCACGTACAACTGGGATCCACGATCGGTCATTCACTTGAACGAAATGGGGATCCAGTTTCGAGGAAGTGGAAGTGTTCGGTTCATCTACATCTTGTTCCAGACAGCACCCTGCCCCAAGCACCAGTTTTGGTAAACTTTCTATCTCAAGAGCTCTCAACGAGTATGGACGGACACATGGGTTGAGATGGTGGATTCTTTGTATGTATTCAATCTCCACGTGGACAGCACTTCCTAGTCATCAGCGATACAAGCTGGATACACACACAAACTCAGTATCTAAATTGCCATCCCATTCAACAAGATCATCCCGTTCATCGAGTTCCATCACCGTAGTCACATCAACACAGCCATATACACCTGTACTCTCGGTTTCTGGAGGGCACAGCATACGGTAGATGGCTTTGTATCTATGAGAAGTAGTCAGGCATGAGGACAGAGTCAGCAAGGAAACGGACAGACCTTACTCCCACTTGGAGTGCTGGCCCCCCAGCACTTCATAAACCAGAGAGGGTAGCTCGAGGTATTCAGAATCGAGGGGTGTTGTCGGCCGATAGGTTGATGATATATGCTCCTTAATGAGGTTGGTGCAGGCAGGGTTGCTGCATTGGAACACTTCGAGACAATTGCGTACTGGAGGAGGGTTAGGGACAGAGTTCTGGTATGGGGAGAATCTGAAATCTTTCAAAACTTACCATGCAAAGGAAGTTCGTTTGCACGACAGCCAACCACATAACTATACTCTCTGAGTATTCCGATGCCTTTGATGACTCCATGTCTAATCCTGTCTAACATGGGTAGCGTTATGTCTTCTTCTGAAACACCGCACTGGCTCACGCAGGCCCTCAGGCCTTTGTACACTTCCTCTTGTGGGCAGCCATCGATGAGTGCCACATGGCATGCAGCCACGAAAATGAGTGAGAAGAGGGAACCAAGAGGGGGATCGTCGCGAGCCCGGGCAAGATGCGAGGTACAATCGCTGAAGAACCGTGGCCAATCAAAGTGAGCCCTAGTGCCCGGGAACAGGTAGGGCAACTTGAGACGTTGGCACAAGGAGTGGACATTGAGGTTGGTACGAAGGTAGCGGGACCAGCCTTCGTCACTTTGAGGAACTTGAGCGAGGAAATGAAGTGCATGCGGATGCCAGTCACTCTGCTCTGCAATGTCTTGGTCGTCATCGGATCCTGGAGCGTCGTGGTCCACATCTGTCGAGTTGCCCAAATCGTCTTCATCCTCTGTCTCGGTGTCCGAAGCAATCTCATGAGAACAGACCTGTGGGTCAGGCGTGGGATCGGAACCATCACTGGGCTCATGGAGATTGTGGAGCTTAGGAGGAGACTCAGAGACCATGTTCACGCCCGCGTGAGGGTACTCGAAGATCCAACGATACTGAAACTGGGACATGGCGGCGGGCTAGTTCTTGGGGCAAGCTTGTTGTTTGGTAACTGGAAGTAGCCAAACAGCAACTGGTAGGGACGACAGGCTAGAGGGTTTGTGGGTATGTGCAATGTTTCTTGTGTTGATTGGCGAAGTTTGAAGATGGTGTAATGATGGAAGCTGGTGATAGTGGCAACGAGAAGCAGGTTTCCGTTGGGGAAGACTTGGATTAAATATGTTGCACAAGGAGGAGTATTCATTCTACTTTCTGGCTACGGACGATGATGCAAATATCGGGACATCAGGCACTGAGTGCTAGGTCTTTCTGTTTTCTCCTTCTACTCCCTTGACTTTGGGAGTCTTTCTTCTGAGTTAGTTAGTTGCAGCATGAGCACACGAAGAGTCTCACATCTATCTTGCATCCGTTGCCTCGAGTTTCAGCTCAAAACTCCACTACAAGGCGGTAACAACGGCTTTCCTCACGAGACCGCCTTTCCATCTCCGCGGGGAACGGCATTAGTCTTGCTGTCGAAGGCCATAAAGGTCCATGGATGGCGCCGCCACGTTTTCTCTTGGTCTCAGTGTTCTCCGTGGTAGGCTCGTAGTGAGTGATAGGCCCGACCTCATCGGGCAGAAGCAAATATGTCGTCAGTTGACTTGTCAGGATGGTAGTGACGATCTCACAGTGCAGAGTTGTCGTCGCTTCAGGAGCCTTGTTGTTGTCCCCTGCAAGTCTCGGACGGTTGCTTTTTCCAGTGTCGGCCAGGGTGGAAGGACCAACGGCTATCTGCCCCGATGCATGCAGTTCAGATAGACTACTGCCGTCGTGGTTTGAACGTGCTATAGCCTACGATGAGTGGGGGCGAATCGTGCTTGCATCGACTGACATCAATCCCCCTCGCAGGAACTTGATTTCCCTGTTTTCCAAGGCGCAGGACGCTACGCTATGGGTAGATGCAGACGGCTCAGACTTCCGGTCACCAGGAGGAGAGGGTGTTCACCCTTGCTCATAAATTAACGGGTGAGCTATGATATACTGTCTTGTATGTATGTATCTATGCAGCCGTGTGTTGCAACTCACACCCCAAAAGACTATCCAACGGGCGTCAAACGGCAATGAACTGATCCGGGAGAGTCCGCCCGCACTATGGGGGGTCGCCGTTTCTATATCGGCGCTTGATTGGCAACTTGTGCGCCTCGATCGAGCTGTAGCCGGGTCGATGGGCGTTCCAAAAGACAGGGGATGTATAGACCCTGTACGTATCTGAGATCGGAGAAAACGATCGAGGCTCGAAGTGGACTTGTCTCATATCACATACTTAAAAACAAAAAAGAGAATGGTTCGATGGGTCTGGTCTCGTTAGATCTCGGATAGTCCCTTGGCCTTGATTCGATATCCCGCCGATCTGAAAAGCCTCGTTTACAGATCGTCTGCGATGTTTGGATGAGATCGTGTCATGAACAAGTCATTCGATCTTGGAGTTTGAACCCTGGTCCTTGGATCCTCGCCCGAGCCCCCTGCTCCGTCCCGTCAAACCTAAGCTAAACTTGTTCAGCTTATCTCGTGATCCCAAATTGAGAGTTGATTGCGAGATTGAGACGCTGGAGAGGCTACAAGAGTTGAGTCCAGGCTTGGCAAGACGTGCGCTTGCAGGATATGGTCGCTCCGAACAAGGGTGACCCCTGACAGTAAGCACATAGTCTATGGGGTCTGGCTTTTGATTAATTAGTCAAGCTTGTTATTACCGTCGGGTACTTGGATAGACAGAGATAACATTCTCATACGGTGTAAAAGCTGAAATGCAATGATACTGATATTTGCGCCTGTGTAACACAACCGCATATGCATCTCCCCCAGACCGGTGAGACGGAATACAGCATGGGAAGCGCTTATTTTGTATGCAAGCGGGCGGAGCAAGCAAACGAATGAATGGGAGCGACATGGCATGGCATGGCATGAAATGAATGACGATCAAATCAAAGAGACACGGCGTGTTATTTTTATTTTTTATTGTATTTTTGGCTGAGACAGATCTCATCGTTTGCTGTTGAAGCTGAAGCTGCAGCTGCAGCCCGAGAGAAGTCATCACATCACATCGCATGGCTTACAGCCTACATACAGCCTGCTCAAAGCACGTACTCCACTTGTCGCCGCCTCAAACTGTCTCATCTCGTGGAAAACAGGAACGGGGCTGAAAATGATGACCTGCTCATCTTCCAAAGAAGCCAGGATCTGAGACTCCATGCAAGCCTCGAAATCGTACAAAACGGATATTGTACTATGCTGTTGGCCGTTCGTATTGTTGTCTCACGCTAATGCACATACAAACACATGGATGTTCCATACTCACAGCGCTCTACCAGGTTTTCACGGAGGAAACATGATTTGCGGTGCTGCAGCTTGTTCTCTCATGCTCAGTTGATCAATTCTCGCTGATTCCATGCCCATACTTCCTTCCTCCTGCGGGTTGCTACAGGATGGGGGCAAAAAAAAAAAAGAAAGAAACGTTCAGCCATGCCCCAGCATCTAAGACAAAGGAAATTGATAGAAGAACGGAAAAAGAAAAGATGAGAAAATCTCGAGTTCGTGAGTCACGCTCGAGTTCGCAGTATATCCCGATCCCCCGCTTGGGCCTTGGTCAATCTTTCGGTCCATTGTCCTTTTGGGGTAGCAACTCGTGGTTCTTGTGTCTGTGTGTGCTTTTGGTCGTTGATCTTGGAAGGCGGGACAGCCAAGCTACCTAGTTAGTTCACTATTAGCATGCTTTCAAGATAGGAGCAATAGTGTAATACCTCTAAGATAGTTGATCAAAGCTCAAGTGGCCACTGAAAGTCGAGTTATATGCTCAAGTCTGCTTCTTGGTCTGCTCCTTGTCACCACCGCCTGTATCCTTGTCCTCCTCAGCCTCAGCCTCAGCCTCACCCTCCTTCTTCTCAGCAGCCTCGACGCGGGCGACGGTCTTGTCACGATGGAAGTGCGATTGCCCTCTCTTATTCTTGGCCATCATACCGGCACGGGAGAGCGTCTCGATGGTGGCTTGGTCTGTGAGGCCGACGGTCATGCGGCGCAGATCCTCGCGGGTCTCCTCGCTGAGAGTCTTCTTCTCGGTCTCGGGTTTCTTGTTGTTGTCTGCCATGATGTATACTTGATGAGAGTTGATGTATGTATCTTGTAGTAGTAGTCAAATGAAGCTCAAGATGTCGATGAATGATGAATAAAAAAGAGAAGAACAAGATTGTCAGTCGTGACGGTTAGTCTCAAATATAAGAAAAGTCGTCAAGAAGGAGCGAACGGCGTTGACAATAGAGCCAACTGCTTCATTGGGGCTTCCTATCATTGACGCAGCGTTTGCATTGCAGTTCCGTTTGTACCTTATAGAGAGAAAGAGAGAGAGAGAGAGAGAGAGAGAGACTAATAGCATCAAGTACACTAACAAACGACAGAGAAAGTGAACGAGCGTTTGCTTCAATGGCCAAAGCAGGCACGGCACTCACTGCTGCTGCATTCAACCCAACTCCAACAAACCATGAGCTCATATGTAGGCAGACTTCAACAACAATAAGGTACTCGAGAACTTGCCATGACTGCTATCAAGAGATATATCTGCAAATTCTCATGGTTGAAGGCTGTAGGATGTGCAACGTAGTAACCACGGGGAGCCCGACCATATCAACAAGAGATGCTTGAGTGTTCAATTTCTAGTTTATTATTAGGTTTCGATGACAACGGCCAATTCCCAGTGTTTTAGACATGGTTTATTATTAGAGTTAGATGACAATTGTCAAATCTTAGTATTCTAGACACTGAAATGACCGTGCAACACGCCTTGTTTAATGCGATGCTTGACCATTGAGTTTTGTGCACTGCAGCACTTTCAAAGGGCAATGTCACGCACAGACGATAATAGTCCGATACGTTGCACGTCAAATGTAGATGTATTGTGCTCGAATCATAAGTGATGTATTAACTATCTATAATTGTTCTCAATCTGAGGTCCCAAAACCTGAAACTCCAGACATCATTGTTGACTGGTTCCTCTATAGTCTTTGTGTTTTCATGTCGCGTCTCAATATACTCCAATGGAAATAATTCGCAAGTCGCTTCCTGTGCCGGCAGGAGGACCGAATCATGCTCGATATGTACAAAATGCAATAGTTGAAACCCAGCAGTCAAGCGTTTGCCGACTGGGTAGAGGGGGAATATGAGTAAATGCAAAGCGCCATGGTCATAATGAGACCCAAATGCAAGTAAACGACGATACCACCTTGCGAGGCATAATCCAAGATTCCCTTAAAAAGGTCCAAGGCGACTATGGTTCTGAGTTTGACTTGGCCTCTTCTCCTTCTCGGCCACCGGTCGAGTCTATCTTCTCGAGTGGCTTATCGTCCACCTTCTGAGCGTCGTCAATGGGCTCCTCGCAGATTGAGCTTTGATCTGCCCAGCTCACGGTCCTCTTTCTTCTCTTCGGCGTAGCAGCATTCTCCTCGATCTTGTCTTGTGCGATCGCATCTTTGTCCTCTGGGCTCATGGTATTAACACTCGTACGAGGAAACTCAGCGGATTCTCGAGTCGGCGTCATTGGTGGCCGACTACCAGAGTATCTCGATGCTTGCATACGCAAGGAGCTAGTTCGCATGCGACTCATTCGTGATGTGTCTCCTCTGTTCATGTCGGCATCCCACTCTGCAAAGTCTTTCGCACTCCACGATGCACGGTGGGTACGGCCACTTCGAGGCAGACTGTTGACCGAGTGACGACTCGAACCGCCACTGTTTGCCCTGCGTCGGTTGAGTGGATGTGCTGGATGAGACGGAACCAGCGAGTTTGAGCCCTCTACCATTGGGAACGCGTTGTTCTGGGTATTGCGTCGAACATTGCTGACACTGAAGATGGACTTGGATAACTCCGCAAGCTCATCCACTTCGTCTTCCTTGGGCTTTGATGTACCTGCTCTATCTTCCATGTGTTCGAAATACCTTACTCGCAAGTCATCGATTTTATCTGGGAAGTCCTCGCGGTTGCGAGACAGAGACATCCACGTCGATATCATTCCAAGGACGATCAGGACCAAGATGGCTGCGGCAAGGAAACACTGAACCACAAGGATGATCATGCCAATAGCTGTTGCGGCAACGCGGCTGAGGTCGAGTGTTCTCAAGAAAGCGATAGAAAGGCCGGTAGTGATGATCTTCGAGATCGATAGTAACCAAATCGCTGCTGTCGTATTGCGAGATCCTTCAAAAGGCTTGAGTTTAATGATAATGACCAAAGCGATGACTTCAAAGACAAAGAGACCATAAACCTGGGCCAAGGGGCTTGCTCGACCTCCGCCGATGAAGCATGCTCGGACAAACTGATATGCTAAGTAGACCGTAAAGAACCACCATCGAGAGAGTCGATATCGTGCCGAAAGCCACCCATAACGCTTGATGTAGGGCTCGTCTTGGTGAACCTTTGGTCTTTCAGGGTCCTTGTCGACAAACTTGATGCGGCGGATAGGCAGACTGGCAAAGAGGCGCGGTTTGTGAGCCTGTTCCTCCTCGCCGATGGAGCTTGCAAGTGTCGTTGCCACAAATGGAATTTTCTTGAGGATCAACCCTTGCTCAAAGCGAAGCGTATCAGACACGACCTCATATTTGCCTTTACGTAGCCTGGATGAGCAAGCATACGCTGTTAGGCCAGCAAAGCCCAAGAACATCACGAAGATGACTGCAGCAATAGCAGTTGGGCCTGGCGGACCGTTGATCGAGAACTGGAACATGGCCAGTGTCATCATGACGAAGAAAGCGATAAATAGCGTTCGAAGTAGGCCCGCGGCCATGTATCCAACCCAATGTGAACGAAAGAAGTCAAAGCCATCGGACTTGATAAGCTTGAACTTGTGACACAACTCAAGCACAAGCTTGGACGTTACCACGAATAGGGCAACGGCCGCTAGGACAACAAGGAACCAGATGAGCCCGATGATGAATGCGTCATTTCGAGGGATGCCGACGACAGACAGTACACCAGGGAAGCCAGAATAGTCACCTGGGAGTGGCATTCCAGGATTTCGAGGTTCACCAGCCCAGTCATAGTCATATGGGTTGCTGGAGTTGAAGTCGTGGCGACGGGTTAACGAGTGGACAACACTCTCAAGTTGGGGAACTGATCGGCTTCCAAGGCTTCTGCCGAAGATCTGCTGCGCAAGACCACCGCCGTTGTTGATGGGGACCGACCCTGCAGAGCCAACTTGACTGGCGTTCCCAGACACGCCAGCAAACGGGCTGATAGCATCAATCATGTCAAGGCTTGCAAACATGCCAGCAGTCCACGCAAAGTTGCTCCACCAGGCAGGAAGCAGGGCAGGCCAGTTAACAGACAGTGCCCCGGAAAAGAAGATTGATTGAAAGGCTTCGAAAATGATCAGAATCGAAAAAGAATGAGCGTAGTGCATTCTTATATGCGGGATCTGAACGCCATATATCGCTGTTGCGAATGAGGCCAACACCGCAAACACGGTGAAAGCTCCCAGTATTGATCCCACAATCTCAGGCTGTGAAAAGGTCCTTCCGTTACTCATAGTAGCCTGGAAGCACCCAATTTCTGTCTGTGTTGAGTTGGCAAAGATCTGGATGCGCGAGTATCCTTCCAAGTCGGGAATGTTGAGAGCAATTGACGGAATTCCTGCAATGTCATTGGCAGATATGGAAGTTGCGATGTATGCCTCGATGGGTTGACCGGCCTTCAACGGGCAAAGGCTTGTGACGTTTTCCGCACAAGGGTCGTAGGTTTTGTTAAAACGTTCTTCTCCATATACCTCAATAGAAAGATGAACTAGAATCCGGTTAGACTGATCAAGTAGGGCGTAATAAAGTTTCGCAACGTACTCATGACACTTTCCTGGCGGATATTGGTGCTTCCATAGAGGTGAAATGACACAGTGAGGTTATCAGAGTAATAAGCCGTGTCGAAACCCGTCACATTGAACAGACTTCCATCATTCAGACAGTCGTCAAAGTCGCCCGTATATAATGATGGTGTCCGACTAACATCGAGCCGTTCGTGGAAAACTCCATTGTCGCCAGTTCCGTTGATGTAGACCTTGTTTTGAGCGCATACAGTTGGGATAACGCTTAGAACGGAGAGAAGGCATGACAATGCCGCCAGAGGTCGTTGTGTCGCCAACATCTTGACGATGAGGTGTGGTCAGGGGGTCGGAAGAAGCGGAACGCGGGCAAGCCCGCCAAGGCGGTCTTTACGATATCGTCGTCAATCTCTTTGGGATCGAATATTATCTTGGCCCAGAGAAGGGAGTGTGTAACGTTATCGAGGAGTTCGGTGGTGGAAATTTGATCATTCGGACATGTAGATCAGGAACTGCAGGTCTCAGATAGGAAGTTGACGTTCTCGAGCAATATTTCGATAATTTCGCATGCGGCTATAACGGCGTAAAGGGGTTTCGGCGCAAAAAGGTGAACGAAGCGTTATCGACGATCGAGCATACGGAGGTTGTTCTAGGCAGATGAGGGAGAAGAAGCCCAGTTACGCGCGGGAGATTGAAGCTTGGTGTTCTTTGTGCCAATGCAAAATCTCGTGTTTGTTTGACGTAGGTGTGACCCCCCAAGAACTTTTGAGAGACACAACAGTGGCGCAGCGGCCGGCAGAAGCCACTAAAGATCGGCAACCTCGCGAAGGACGGGAATTTAAGGTTGGCGGGATGGCAGCTGCAGGGGTTTTAATTAGAGAGAAAAGATTCGAGATTCAATTCGCAACAGGCGAAGAATGCGAGGTGTCGGATTCGAGAGACTGAGCTGATTCTGCTCGAGTCAAAAAGAGAGATAACGACAAATTGAGACTAGAGCAAGCACTGAATCTTGGTAATGTACGAAAACAGGGAAGGTTGGGATTAGATCTTGGAGAAGTCTGATCCAACCACATTTTTCTGGGCATGCACTAAATTTGGCGTGAGCAGTAGCGAGAATACTCTCAATTTACAACCGGACCACGCTTATCGTTTTTCGGTATCTACTTCTATCACGACATGTTCTAGACCAACCAACCTCAGACAAAAGTCCTTCTTATATCTACTCCGTGCAAAAGGGGGGATACTGCGTGCAAGGCAGTAAATTCACTCAAAACGCTGCAATCTACTCACACCGAAACTTGGCTTTGAGTACTCACTACGCGACTCGGTATAGCAAGGTTTTGCTCGCTGTCACCGGCTTCTGGCGTCACCATCGGGGAGTTGGCTGTTATCGATTGGCCAGCAACGCTTCTCCAAAACTAAAAATCAAGAGGCGGGGAATTGTCCTTTCCACGTGTCAGGCTTGCAACGATTGCGACTGTTTCCTGCAACTTGGCAGCTCTTGGATTGTCATTTGATTGGAGAGAGCAGTGAAAGTGATGTATCATGACAATAGCGGCTACAGAGCGTTGCAAATGAAGCGTTCTGTAGAGGACGCTACATTTATAGTGCGCGAGATGGCAAAAGTCCAACACACTGCATTTGAAAATTGTATTGCCCAAGACAAAACCAAAACCGGTGCCTCCTCCTTATATTTTCTGTGGCAAGAAGTACAAGCGGACAGCGTCCATATGGGATCACGTTGGGACTTATTTGCGCCACAGTTCCAGTAGTCGAGTGCCGTTGCAGAGTTGCAGATCTCATAAGCTTGTGTGCGAGAACATATCAAAATTCAAATCCCACGCATATCGGGTGCACGGCATTGCTCTGCGCCCCAAAATAGTTCTTGTCTCGCCGAAGGATTCCTCCATAGTGCAATCTATAGCTAGATTTATGTCGCTACGTCTTTGGCTATACATTTTACGATCCAGTACGCCTGTGGCTTGTGTAATCCGCTATATAGGGCTTGCGATCAAGGCAGTGGCTTAGTTAATAGAATGGGACCATTCTGCTTACTTAACTAAGTTAATGGATTTCTTATTTGCCTACCCTAGACACCTTATTTAACTTCTCATTTACAAACTCAACCCATGAAAATATCTTGACTCCCATTCCTTCTCAACTTATGAACCAAAAGGCACGGCGATGGAATACCGGTAGCTATCAATCGGTCACGTAGCGAACGTGAGACTGGAGCGTTCTGTGTCAGAGACGCGAATGATGGTTCAAACAAACTCTTCTTGCCTTATATAGCTCAACATAGTCCCAAGCCTCATGTAAACTTATCGTATCGCAAACATTGCAGAGGATGTGATCTGTAGACATCTTGCTAAGACCGGTTCGACTGAAGAGGGTTATGAAAGGTCGAAGAAGCCGGCGCTGCGCGAAGTTTCAACCCCTCACTTACTTACTTACGTGACAATCTTGGTCATATTAGCTCTACGTATCTTGGCAGCAGGCCCAAATTGAGGGCAAGAATTTGACTGGTTATTAAGGAATACTCGGCGATACGCCTGATAAACACGTCTGAGCTGTCCTCACACAGCTGATATAGCTTGTTAAGCGCCTTGGGCCTTAATGGATGGCCCTACCCTACGTAAATCATTCTCTTGCCGCCCTGGTTGCTGGCTGCCTGAGTATGTGCACTTTTCTACGACCTGAATCGGAAATGACCGAGTTCAAATCTATAAAAAGGCTTCCTAACTGTTCTCTCCTCCAAAGACTTATTCCTTTAGAGATTTATTACCCTATTAATCTCGATCTCGGCGCATATCGCTTGGCCTCTTCCCAGTATCTACTCAGAAGGCAGGTTGTATTTACAGTCATTATATTAGTTAACCACAATGCTAACAAGGTTATAGTTATGGATCGCAACTGGGACTAAGATAATTTTAAGAATAAGGATCTTAAAAGAATAGTTAAATACATCTATCTCTGTGCTTATATCAACGAGAATAATAGGGGAGACGGAGAGAATCCGCCTACTAATCACTAGGCTGTCATCTTAGAGATATCATCTACTCACTCAGTCCGGATGGACATGGCCCCAGGCTATGGTTCTGATGGTCTGCGAGGCAAGATAGAGATCTAGTCGAAGAGATACAGATACACCAACAAGGCCATTCATGGACTGTCCTTCCTAACCAATGGTAAACCAAAAGTTAAGGATATTATCAGAGTGGTCAACAACAATGGGCTTTAGAAATACTAATTCACCCCTGAATAGGAAGGTTACAGATTCTAGATATTCACTTTGATCTTATATCTTAAGCAGGAAGGTATTGTTAAATCTGGAAGTGCCGGTCAAACTTGGAGCGCGGTATCTAACTATTATATTAATCCCTCGGGATATGAAAATCAAGAAGTCAGAGAGGGAACATTTCGGTCATCTACATGAGAGGGTATAAGGGCACGGTGATAATAAGGGCAACGAAGGATAGATATTTTCCTATGTAGGAGGCTATGAATAAGGATTTCACTCTTGGAAGATGCGAGATATCTATTGGATATTGCATATCATGTGATTGATGATATCCAAACTTGGTGGCATGTTATTTGATGCACAAAACGAATTGAGGTTGTAACCGACCCTTCGTTACCCTCCATGCACTCCAATAGCATCTCGAAAGCAAGCACTCAAATACTTACTGTTTCCGTTGCCAAAAACACTTTCCACATACTGGAGCTAAGCAGCAACGCGTCGTAGACTCTTCCCATCATCATGTCTGCTACAAGTGCTTTCGAAAGCCTGATTTCGCTGATGAGAGTGAGCTGGACAAGCATTTGGAAATTAAACACTATATGTGCGTAAGGTGTGATTGCAAGTTCAACGACTGAACACAGTTCTAGCATGATGTAGCCGCACGTAACAAATGTGAGGCATCGGAACATTGATAGGGGACATGGCATAAAAACACCTTCCATGCGAGAAAACAACAACAATCGTCATGGCAAGACCAGAGGCGAAGGAGATGAGGAAAAGTGGCAAAGCTGGGTCTCGAGTAGTAGCCACTTCTTTCACCTCTTAGCTCTGTCTATCAGAAATCATTACCTGCCCTGTTAGCAACAGCAGCATATCCGCTGGCTTTCATATTGAATTGACGTCCCGGGCGGAAGCGCGTAAACCTGGATCTTATTATTTCCAGCCACTGAAGTTCCTTATCATAGAACCTACCGGCAATCCAGGCAAATAGATTCCATCGCAACAATACAAATTTAGTCTAAGTATTAGGAATAAAGTTATATATACCGGTGTATTCAAAGAACTCAGGATAAAATCCAGTATAATCCCAATCAATGATCCATAGTTGCCCTTCAGGGTCGAGTATGATATTGCGAGGCGCCAAGTCATGATGTGTAAAGACGAATGGACGACTGTATGAAAACACTGGTCTGGGGCAAGTTGCGTGCTCTGCCGGTGTCTTCTTTGTCTCTTGGCGGAGCGTAGTAAAATTGGCCCAGAAATTCAAAAAAGTATTGACTTGATAGAGAGTGGCTCTGGACGGCAAACCAAAAGAATCTTCGAGAAGGTATGATGTACATTTGCCTGTTGCTAGTGATCCGGATGTGACTGACACAGCTGATCGCAAGCGGTGGACAACGCGACGCAGTTGAAAGGCAAGTCGAAGGCTTGATGTCCAACCAAGCTCTGGCCATGCTATATCAAGTGTTGTTCCGGAGATCCGATTCATAATACAGTAGAAGGCATCGTCAACCTGGACAATTCGCTGAACATGTGGGACGCGAATGCCAAGCTGAGATGCGACTTGCATAGCGCTCACAGCGTCTTCGAGCTCATCCTTTGCATATCCCTTAGCCAAATACTTAGGAGAGAGTGGCATAATATTCGAAAAGTTCGGTAAACTGGGGAGAGAAGTGATATAATTAATAAGATCCGAATCCGTATAGCTTAAGAGCTTTGTGTTGTTAAACTTCGACTCTATTTAGAGGGTATAGTAAGAGAGAAAGAATAAAAATCTAAGATTTTTATATTTAAAATTATAAAACTAAAATTTCCTAATACTTTTTTAAAAATTATATAGCTATTAAGTATTATATTTTATTTTAAGTTAAGAAAGCTCTTTTTTAATTATTAAGTTA